>WNWK01003722.1:0-42500 GCA_009830355.1 Cherax destructor
GGTCATTTTTATTGTACCAGTCACCTATTGTGTCTTGTTCTTTAGGTTAATTTAGGCTAGGTTAAAAATCCGTATAATTCCAAATAACGAATTATACAAGACGGTGGCACGCAGCGCCGGGGCGTATATCTGACTAAATCTTCGACCGTGTTTTTGCACTCGATAACGTATGATGGACAGGTGGTGCAAGTGATGTGGTGCCATCCGGGTCCATGGCACCAACAATGTCAAGTGCCCAGGTTAGATGCAAACCAGAGGGGAGAGGGAGAGAGAGATAGGGTTGGTTTCAAAACCAGCAGATGTTTGGTGAATAGAACAGAAGGGTGATAACGTTGGGGTAGTGGAGGGGATGGAAGGGAGATAAGGGGAAGGGGGGAAGAGGGTGGCGCGGCTTACTAGAATTTCGGAGATAAACAGATGACTGAGGGACGGTTCCCCTCACTTTACTGCTGCCTCCACGGCAAATCACATCCGCGTCGTGCATGTCTGTCTGCCTGCTTGCCTGTCAACCTTCCTGTCTGTCTGCCTGCCTGCCTGTCAGCCTTCCTGTCTGTCTGCCTGCCTGCCTGCCTGCCTGTCAGCCTTCCTGTCTGTCTGCCTTCCTGTCAACCTTCCTGGCTGTCTGTCTGCCTGCCTGCCTGTCAGCCTTCCTGTCTGTCAGCCTTCCTGTATTGGTACACCTGCATGATGACATAACTGTATCATTACCTTCATGATGACATGACTGTATCATGACCTGCATGATGACATGACTATCATTACCTGCATGATGACATGACTGTATCATTGCCTGCATGATGACATGACTGTATCATTGCCTGCATGATGACATGACTGCCTGCATACCTGTATGATTGTATCCCTGTATGATTTTCTGCCTGCCTGCCCTGCCTGTCTTGCCTGCCCTGCCTGTCTTGCCTGCCTGCCCTGCCTGTCTTGCCTGCCTGTCTTGCCTGCCCTGCCTGCCTGTCTTGCCTGCCCTGCCTGTCTTGCCTGCCTGCCCTGCCTGTCTTGCCTGCCTGTCTTGCCTGCCTGCCCTGCCTGTCTTGCCTGCCTGCCCTGCCTGTCTTGCCTGCCCTGCCTGTCTTGCCTGCCTGCCCTGCCTGTCTTGCCTGCCCTGCCTGTCTTGCCTGCCCTGCCTGCCTGTCTTGCCTGCCCTGCCTGCCTGTCTTGCCTGCCCTGCCTGTCTTGCCTGCCTGTCTTGCCTGCCCTGCCTGTCTTGCCTGCCTGTCTTGCCTGCCCTGCCTGCCCTGCCTGTCTTGCCTGCCCTGCCTGTCTTGCCTGCCCTGCCTGTCTTGCCTGCCCTGCCTGTCTTGCCTGCCCTGCCTGTCTTGCCTGCCCTGCCTGCCCTGCCTGTCTTGCCTGCCCTGCCTGTCTTGCCTGCCCTGCCTGTCTTGCCTGCCCTGCCTGTCTTGCCTGCCCTGCCTGTCTTGCCTGCCTGTCTTGCCTGCCCTGCCTGTCTTGCCTGCCTGCCCTGCCTGTCTTGCCTGCCTGTCTTGCCTGCCTGCCCTGCCTGTCTTGCCTGCCTGTCTTACCTGCCTGCCCTGCCTGTCTTGCCTGCCCTGCCCTGCCTGTCTTGCCTGCCTGTCTTGCCTGCCCTGCCCTGCCTGTCTTGCCTGCCCTGCCCTGCCTGTCTTGCCTGCCCTGCCCTGCCTGTCTTGCCTGCCTTCTTGCCTGCCTGCCCTGCCTGTCTTGCCTGCCCTGCCCTGCCTGTCTTGCCTGCCCTGCCCTGCCTGTCTTCCTGCCTGTCTTGCCTGCCCTGCCCTGCCTGTCTTGCCTGCCCTGCCTGTCTTGCCTGCCTGCCCTGCCTGTCTTGCCTGCCCTGCCTGTCTTGCCTGCCCTGCCTGTCTTGCCTGCCTGTCTTGCCTGCCTGCCCTGCCTGTCTTGCCTGCCCTGCCCTGCCTGTCTTGCCTGCCCTGCCCTGCCTGTCTTGCCTGCCTGTCTTGCCTGCCTGCCCTGCCTGTCTTGCCTGCCCTGCCTGTCTTGCCTGCCTGCCCTGCCTGTCTTGCCTGCCCTGCCCCGTCTTCCTGCCTGCCTGCCCTGCCTGTCTTGCCTGCCTGCCTGTCTTTGCCTGCCCTGCCTGTCTTGCCTGCCCCTGCCCTGCCTGTCTTGCCTGCCCTGCCTGTCTTGCCTGCCTGCCCTGCCTGTCTTGCCTGCCTGTCTTGCCTGCCCTGCCTGTCTTGCCTGCCTGCCCTGCCTGTCTTGCTGCCCTGCCTGCCCTGCCCTGCCTGTCTTGCCTGCCCTGCCTGCCCTGCCTGCCCTGCCTGTCTTGCCTGCCCTGCCTGTCTTGCCTGCCCTGCCTGTCTTCTGCCCTGCCTGTCTTGCCTGCCTGTCTTGCCTGCCCTGCCCTGCCTGTCTTGCCTGCCCTGCCTGCCCTGCCTGCTCCTGCCCTGCCCTGCCTGTCTTGCCTGCCTGCCCTGCCTGTCTTGCCTGCCTGCTCCTGCCTGTCTTGCCCTGCCTGCTTCCTGCCTGCCTGTCTTCGCCTGCCCCCTGCTCTGTGCCTGCCCTGCCTGTCTTGCCTGCCTGCCCTGCCTGTCTTGCCTGCCTGCCCTGCCTGTCTTGCCTGCCTGCCCTGCCTGTCTTTGCCTGCCTGCCCTGCCTGTCTTGCCTGCCTGCCCTGCCTGCCCTGCCTGCCCTGCCTGCCCTGCCTGTCTTGCCTGCCTGCCCTGCCTGCCCTGCCCCGCCCTTGCCTGCCCTGCCTGTCTGCCCTGCCTGCCTGCCCTGCCTGTCTTGCCTGCCCTGCCTGTCTTGCCTGCCCTGCCTGTCTTGCCTGCCCTGCCTGTCTTGCCTGCCTGCCCTGCCTGCCCTGCCTGTCTTTCCTGCCCTGCCTGTCTTGCCTGCCTGTCTTGCCTGCCCTGCCTGCCCTGCCTGTCTTGCCTGCCCTGCCTGCCCTGCCTGCCCTGCCTGTCTTGCCTGCCTGCCCTGCCTGCCTGCCTCCTGCCTGTCTTGCCTGCCTGTCTTGCCTGCCCTGCCTGCCCTGCCTGCCCTGCCTGTCTTGCCTGCCTGCCCTGCCTGCCCTGCCTGTCTTGCCTGCCTGCCCTGCCTGCCCTGCCTGTCTTGCCTGCCTGCCCTGCCTGCCCTGCCTGTCTTGCCTGCCTGCCCTGCCTGTCTTGCCTGCCTGCCCTGCCTGTCTTGCCTGCCTGCCCTGCCTGTCTTGCCTGCCTGCCCTGCCTGTCTTGCCTGCCTGCCCTGCCTGTCTTGCCTGCCTGCCCTGCCTGCCCTGCCTGTCTTGCCTGCCCTGCCTGCCCTGCCTGTCTTGCCTGCCCTGCCTGCCCTGCCTGCCCTGCCTGTCTTGCCTGCCTGCCCTGCCTGTCTTGCCTGCCTGCCCTGCCTGTCTTGCCTGCCTGCCCTGCCTGTCTTGCCTGCCTGCCCTGCCTGTCTTGCCTGCCTGCCCTGCCTGTCTTGCCTGCCTGCCTCCTGCCCTGCCTGTCTTGCCGCCTGCCCTGCCTGCCCTGCCTGTCTTGCCTGCCTGCCCTGCCTGTCTTGCCTGTCTTGCCTGCCTGCCCTGCCTGTCTTGCCTGCCTGCCCTGCCTGTCTTGCCTGCCTGCCCTGCCTGCCCTGCCTGTCTTGCCTGCCTGCCCTGCCTGCCCTGCCTGTCTTGCCTGCCTGCCCTGCCTGTCTTGCCTGCCTGCCCTGCCTGCCCTGCCTGTCTTGCCTGCCTGCCCTGCCTGCCCTGCCTGTCTTGCCTGCCTGGCCTGCCTGCCCTGCCTGCCCTGCCTGCCCTGCCTGTCTGCTCTGTCTACTGAACTAAGACACACAACAAAACACATACACAAATAACCCGCACATAGGAGAGGGCACCTTACCACGACGTTTCGCTCCAACTTGGACCATTTACAAAGTCACAACAAACATGTGAGATACCTAACTTATTAATCAGGTGACGGAACACAAACGAGACGCACAAGGAAGGTGGAAGCTAAGAATATCATCTGAAAAAATAGGAGCCAAGAAAGACAAAAATAAAAGGAAGAATACGAAGGAAAGTGTAGGATGAAGGTGCAGAGAATACCACAGGGAGGAGAATGAGTGATGAAACAGGGGAATGAAGGGAAAGAATGGTAATGTAACGAGGGGCACATGCGAGGGGAAGATGAGAGGAGGGGAAGAACGAGGAAGAGAGGGGAGGAAGATGTAGAAAGAGTAGAGGAAGAGAGAGAGGGAAGGAGTAGAAAGAATGGAGGAAGAGGAGTTTACGAAAAGATGGGAGGATACAGGGAAGGGAGACAGAAGACGACGGGGAAGAGAAGAGAATGGGAGGAAGAAGAGCAGAGGGAAATGATTGTGAGAGGACTAAGAGGACAGATGAAAGAGAGGAGAATGAATGTAAGAGAAAGAGAGGAGAATGAATGTAAGAGAAAGAGGGGAGAATGAATGTAAGAGAAAGAGAGGAGAATGAATGTAAGAGAAAGAGAGGAGAATGAATGTAAGAGAAAGAGGGGAGAATGAATGTAAGAGAAAGAGGGGAGAATGAATGTAAGAGAAAGAGGGGAGAATGAATGTAAGAGAGGGGAGAATGAATGTAAGAGAAAGAGGGGAGAATGAATGTAAGAGAAAGAGGGGAGAATGAATATAAGAGAAAGAGAGGAGAATGAATGTAAGAGAAAGAGGGGAGAATGAATGTAAGAGAAAGAGGGGAGAATGAATGTAAGAGAAAGAGGGGAGAATGAATATAAGAGAAAGAGGGGAGAATGAATATAAGAGAAAGAGAGGAGAATGAATGTAAGAGAAAGAGGGGAGAATGAATATAAGAGAAAGAGGGAGAATGAATGTAAGAGAAAGAGGGGAGAATGAATATAAGATAAAGAGAGAGGGGAGAATGAATGTAAGAGGAAGAAAGAATAGGAGAAAGACTGAAAAGGAGGAGCAATCAGGTGAGGTGTGTATCAGGAATGGTGATAAAGCCCAGCTGGAACCCTAGTGTGTTCCACCAGTCCAGTGTCTGACAACCTGGTGCTGGTACACTGGTTACAACACTAGTCTGGCAACACCTTGTATCACCTAGTGTTGGTACACTTGTTACAACACTAGTCTGGCAACACCTTGTATCACCTAGTGTTGGAACACTGGTTACAACACTAGTCTGGCAACACCTTGTATCACCTAGTGTTGGTATAGTGGTTACAACACTAGTCTGGCAACACCTTGTATCACCTAGTGTTGGTATAGTGGTTACAACACTAGTCTGGCAACACCTGTATCACCTAGTGTTGATACAGTGGCTACAACACTAGTCTGGCACACTGTATCACCTAGTGTTGGAACACTGGTTACAACACTAGTCTGGCAACACCTGTATCACCTAGTGTTGGTATAGTGGTTACAACACTAGTCTGGCAACACCTTGTATCACCTAGTGTTGATATAGTGGTTACAACACTAGTCTGGCAACACCTTGTATCACCTAGTGTTGGTACAGTGGTTACAACACTAGTCTGGCAACACATTGTATCACCTAGTGTTGGTATAGTGGTTACAACACTAGTCTGGCAACACCTTGTATCACCTAGTGTTGGTATAGTGGTTACAACACTAGTCTGGCAACACATTGTATCACCTAGTGTTGGTATAGTGGTTACAACACTAGTCTGACAACACCTTGTATCACCTAGTGTTGGTATAGTGGTTACAACACTAGTCTGGCAACACCTTGTATCACCTAGTGTTGGTACAGTGGTTACAACACTAGTCTGGCAACACCTTGTATCACCTAGTGTTGGTATAGTGGTTACAACACTAGTCTGGCAACACCTAGTGTTGGTATAGTGGTTACAACACTAGTCTGGCAACACCTTGTATCACCTAGTGTTGGAACAGTGGCTACAACACTAGTCTGGCAACACCTTGTGTTGGTACACTGGTTACAACAATAGTCTGGCAACACCTAGTGTTGGTACAGTGGCTACAACACTAGTCTGGCAACACCTTGTATCACCTAGTGTTGGTACAGTGGCTACAACAATAGTCTGGCAACACCTAGTGTTGGTACAGTGGCTACAACACTAGTCTGGCAACACCTTGTATCACCTAGTGTTGGTACAGTGGCTACAACAATAGTCTGGCAACACCTAGTGTTGGTACAGTGGTTACAACACTAGTCTGGCAACACCTAGTGTTGGTACAGTGGCTACAACACTAGTCTGGCAACACCTAGTGTTGGAACAGTGGCTACAACACTAGTCTGGCAACACCTAGTGTTGGTACACTGGTTACAACAATAGTCTGGCAACACCTAGTGTTGGTATAGTGGTTAAAACACTAGTCTGGCAACACCTTGTATCACCTAGTGTTGGAACAGTGGTTACAACACTAGTCTGGCAACACCTAGTGTTAAAACAGTGTTTATAGCACTGTTTATCCTCACAGCACAGATAAAAACACTGGACACAGTTTCGCACCAAAATAATCATAACAATCACCTCGGCAGAACACACGGTAAACCCCAGCAAGATATAAACAAAAGCCTTCCAGTGAGTGGTGACAAGTTCCAGTGACTTAGATAAGGAAAGAAGGTAGAGAGAGAGAGACTGGCTGAGGAGACAAGCCTGGTCCAGGGCCGGACAAGCCTGGTCCAGGGCCGGACAAGCCTGGTCCAGGGCCGGACAAGCCTGGTCCAGGGCCGGACTGCTGGAGCAGGAACATTCTTTTGTTGATACAGTGTTTGTACATGTATGGTACACAATACCGACAATATGAAGAATTAGACACATGTGCAACATCTGGGTATATTTATCTGTAGACGTTTAGTTATCCAGTGGCTTTATGTAATTCTAAAGTCTTCCCATTATGTCTTGAATTTGTATTGATAAAGCCACTGCATGGCGAAGAACCGTCTACAAATATACGTTCCCAGATGTTGCACATGTGTCTAATTCTTCACACAGTGGTTACACCAGACACACCACTGTAACACCAGACACACCACTGTAACACCAGACACACCACTGTAACACCAGACACACCACTGTAACACCAGACACACCACTGTAACACCAGACACACCACTGTAACACCAGACACACCACTGTAACACCAGACACACCACTGTAACACCAGACACACCACTGTAACACCAGACACACCACTGTAACACCACACACACCACTGTAACACCACACTTAGTTATCCACTTTATGTAATCTAAAGTCTTCCATGTAATCAATTGTATTGATAAACCACCAGCAACACTGTCACAACAACACTGTCCCAAGCACAGACAACCACTGTACACCGACCAGCACTGTAACACCAGACACACCACTGTAACACCAGACACACCACTGTAACACCAGACACACCACTGTAACACCAGACACACCACTGTAACACCAGACACACCACTGTAACACCAGACACACCAATGTAACACCAGACACACCAATGTAACACCAGACACACCACTGTAACACCAGACACACCACTGTAACACGAGACACACCAATGTAACACCAGACACACCACTGTAACACCAGACACACCAATGTAACACCAGACACATCACTGTAACACCAGACACACCACTGTAACACCACTGTAACACCAGACAAACCACTGTAACACCAGACACGCCACTGTAACACCAGACACGCCACTGTAACACCAGACACGCCACTGTAACACCAGACACACTACTGTAACACCAGACACACCACTGTAACACCAGACACACCACTGTAACACCAGACACACCAATGTAACACCAGACACACCACTGTAACACCAGACACACCACTGTAACACCAGACACACCACTGTAACACCAGACACACCACTGTAACACCAGACACACCACTGTAACACCACACACACCACTGTAACACCAGACACACCACTGTAACACCAGACACACCACTGTAACACCACACACACCACTGTAACACCACACACACCACTGTAACACCACACACACCACTGTAACACCACACACACCACTGTAACACCAGACACACCACTGTAACACCACACACACCACTGTAACACCAGACACACCACTGTAACACCAGACACACCACTGTAACACCAGACACACCACTGTAACACCAGACACACCACTGTAACACCACACACACCACTGTAACACCAGACACACCACTGTAACACCAGACACACCACCTTCACTACTATAACATTGCAAGTCTCGTCAAGTTCAGACTTATCAATCCTCTATAATTACAGTATTTATAACTCATTATCTATAATCTTTACTGGGAATTATACAACGTCTTGATCCTGTGCATCTACAACCATTTACTGTTTCCTATAATATTGTAAAAAATGTTTATATTGACTGTAAAAACATCAATAAGAACTCTAAACAACTGATAAACATTAGAAGAAGCGATACAAGATGAATGACAGCTCTAGGCCTTTCCTATTGCAATCAACACATCCTCAGGAGCCTGCAATGTTGCAGAAAAGAGGATCAAAGTCCCAGCAGACACGTTCAGAGTGAGAGTTTTTGCTATATACATATATATAAAATGACGTCATCCATACCCCATTACGTCGTGTTATTTTGATTAGCTGGGGGATTCCAGCGTAAAGCTTTAAATCCTAGAGTAAAGCTGCCTTTATGGTCAGTATAATTAAAATTACGTCACCATTATTAATATTTTTTTTATTATTGGACGAGCGGCTTCAAACTGTGACGTCACTAAAACAGTTTTGCTTCCTGACTGGAGGAACAGCTTCAAACGGTGACGTCACAAGCAAATCAAGTCTGTGATTGGCCCCTGGGACCGTCGTTACTGTCTGTGATTGGCCACTGGGACCGTCGTTACTGGCTAACACACACACATGGTGAGATCGATGAGACTCGCCTGGACAGCAACAACAACAACAAACAAACAAAAACATTACTCAGTGTCTCCCGTATTATCAACAACAATCATAACGTCAACCACAATCGCATCAACATCAATAACAATTATACCGATAATAGTCATAACATCAACTTTATAACAATCATAACATCAGTGATAATCATATCAACGTTCCTTCAATCACCACTCATAACATCAACTAGAACAGTAATTGTCAAGAACAATAACATCAACAGTGTCAATAAGAACATCAATAGAGTGCCACAGGGTGCCACTCTACCCACAGTGCCACTCTACCTACATTACCATTCTCCCCACATGGTGCCACTACCCACAGGGTGCCACTCTTCTCACAGTGCCACTCTCCCCACAGGGTCCCACTTTCCCCACAGGGTCCCATTCTCCCCACAGGGTGCCATTCAACCCACAAAGTCTCACTCTCCCCACAGGGTTCCACACTCTCCACAGGGTCCCACTCTCTCCACAGGGTCCCACTCCCTCCACAGGGTGCCACTCTCCCCACAGGGGTGCTTGCCTACAAAACCAACAACTTTCTCGCCATAAAGAGTGAGGATATTTCCCCCTTCGTCTAAATTAGCTTTCACGGCCGATGGCAGGGAATGAATTGTGGGTATGGATTGTAGAATATGGGGAAAACCCCATCTTTGAACAGAGATACTTGTTTTTCATGATTAACGTGAGGAGAGTGAACTAGTGAGGAGAGTGAACTAGTGAGGAGAGTGAACTAGTGAGGAGAGTGAACTAGTGAGAGAGTGACTAGTGAAGAGTGAACTAGTGAGGAGGAGTGAACTAGTGAGGAGAGTGAACTAGTGAGGAGGAAGATGAACTAGTGAGGAGAGTGACTAGTGAGGAGAGTGAACTAGTGAGGAGAGTGAACTAGTGAGGAGAGTGAACTAGTGAGGAGAGTGGACTAGTGAGGAGAGTGAACTAGTGAGGAGAGTGAACTAGTGAGGAGAGTGGACTAGTGAGGAGAGTGAACTAGTGAGGAGAGTGGACTAGTGAGGAGAGTGAACTAGTGAGGAGAGTGGACTAGTGAGGAGAGTGAACTAGTGAGGAGAGTGGACTAGTGAGGAGAGTGAACTAGTGAGGAGAGTGGACTAGTGAGGAGAGTGAACTAGTGAGGAGAGTGAACTAGTGAGGAAGGACTAGTGGAGAGTGAACTAGTGAGGAGAGTGGACTAGTGAGGGAGAGTGAACTAGTGAGGAGAGTGGACTAGTGAGGAGAGTGAACTAGTGAGGAGAGTGGACTAGTGAGGAGAGTGAACTAGTGAGGAGTGAACTAGTGAGGGAGAGTGAACTAGTGAGAGAGTGGACTAGTGAGGAGAGTGAACTAGTAGGAGAGGACTAGTGAGGAGAGTGAACTAGTGAGGAGAGTGAACTAGTGAGGAGAGTGGACTAGTGAGGAGAGTGAACTAGTGAGGAGAGTGAACTAGTGAGGAGAGTGAACTAGTGAGGAGAGTGGACTAGTGAGGAGAGTGGACTAGTGAGGAAGTGAAATAGTGAGGGGAGTGGACTAGTGAGGAGAGTGAACTAGTGAGGAGAGTGGACTAGTGAGGAGAGTGGAACTAGTGAGGAGAGTGACTAGTGAGGAGAGTGGACTAGTGAGGAGAGTGACTAGGAGGAGAGTGAACTAGTGAGGGAGAGTGAACTAGTGAGGAGAGTGAACTAGTGAGGAAGGACTGAGTGAAGAGGAGAGGACTAGTGAGGAGAGTGGACTAGTGAGGAGAGTGACTAGTGAGGAGAGTGAACTAGTGAGGAGAGTGAACTAGTGAGGAGAGTGAAATAGGAGTGAAGGAGAGGACTAGTGAGAGACTAGTGAGGAGAGTGGACTAGTGAGGAGAGTGAACTAGTGAGGAGAGTGGACTAGTGAGGAGAGTGAACTAGTGAGGAGAGTGGACTAGTGAGGAGAGTGGACTAGTGAGGAGAGTGAACTAGTGAGGAGAGTGACTAGTGAGGAGTAACTAGTGAGGAAGTGGACTAGTGAGGAGAGTGGACTAGTGAGGAGAGTGAACTAGTGAGGAGAGTGAACTAGTGAGGAGTGAACTAGTGAGGAGAGTGAACTAGTGAGTGAACTGAGGAGAGTGACTAGTGAGGAGGACGGGAGTGGACTAGTGAGGAGAGTGAACTAGTGAGGAGAGTGAACTAGTGAGGAGAGTGGACATAAGTGAGGAGAGTGAGACTAGTGAGGAGAGTGAACTAGTGAGGAGAGTGAACTAGTGAGGAGAGTGGAACAGTGAGAGGAACTAGTGAGGAGAGTGACTAGTGAGGAGAGTGAACTAGTGAGGAGAGTGAACAGGAGGAGTGAACTAGTGAGGAAGGAACTAGTGAGGAGAGTGAACTAGTGAGGAGAGTGAACTAGTGAGGAGAGTGAACTAGTGAGGAGAGTGAACTAGTGAGGAGAGTGGCAAGTTGGTAATGATGGAATCAAGTTGAAAATGTTACAGGGAATATCTTGATACCAGCAACAGGAGCCACTCTCACAACAGGAGCCACTCTAACAACAGAAGCCACTCAAATGTATCCACTCTCACAATAGTAGCCACTCTCACAACAGGAGACAACACAGAAGCCTCTAACAACAGAAGCCACTCTCACAATAGTATCCACTCTCACAATAGTAGCCACTCTCACAACAGGAGCCACTCTAACAACAGAAGCCACTCTAACAACAGAAGCCACTCTCACAATAGTATCCACTCTCACAATAGTAGCCACTCTCACAACAGGAGCCACTCTAACAACAGAAGCCACTCTAACAACAGGAGCCACTCTACACAGAGTCCACTCTCACAATAGTATCCACTCTCACAACAGGAGCCACTCTAACAACAGAAGCCACTCTAACAACAGAAGCCACTCTCACAACAGGAGCCACTCTAACAACAGGAGCCACTCTCACAACAGAGCCACTCTACAACAGAGCCTCTAAGGAGCCACTCGTCCACACAACAGGAGCCACTCTAACAACAGAAGCCACTCTAACAACAGAAGCCACTCTCACAACAGGAGCCACTCTAACAACAGAAGCCACTCTCACAACATGAGCCACTCTAACAACAGAAGCCACTCTCACAACAGGAGCCACTCTCACAATAGTATCCACTCTCACAACAGGAGCCACTCTAACAACAGAAGCCACTCTCACAACAGGAGCCACTCTCACAAAGAGCCACTCTACAACAGAGCCACTCTCACAACAGAGCCACTCTAACAACAGAGCCACTCTCACAACAGGAGCCACTCTAACAACAGAAGCCACTCTCACAACAGGAGCCACTCTCACAATAGTATCCACTCTCACAATAGTAGCCACTCTAACAACAGAAGCCACTCTCACAACAGGAGCCACTCTCACAATAGTAGCCACTCTCACAATAGTAGCCACTCTCACAATAGTAGCCACTCTCACAATAGAGCCACTCTCACAAAGTACACTCTACAATAGTAGCCACTCATAACAGAAGCCACCAAACAGAGCCACTCTCACAAAGTAGCCATTCATAAGAAGCCACCACTCAAACAGAAGCCACTCTCACAATAGTAGCCACTCTCACAATAGTAGCCACTCTCACAATAGTAGCCACTCTCACAATAGTAGCCACTCATAACAGAAGACCACTCATAACAGAAGCCACTCTCACAACAGTAGCCATTCATAAGAGAAGCCACACACAACAGAATCAACTCATAACAGAAGCCACTCTCACAACAGTAGCCACTCTCACAATAGTAGCCACTCTCACAATAGTAGCCACTCTCACAATAGTAGCCACTCTCACAATAGTAGCCACTCATAACAGAAGCCACTCTCACAACAGTAGCCATTCATAAGAGAAGCCACACACAACAGTAGCCAACTCATAACAGTAGCCACTCACACAGAAGCCACACACAACAGTAGCCACTCACAACAGTAGCCACTCACAACAGTAGCCACTCACACAGTAGCCACTCACACAGTAGCCACTCACAACAGTAGCCACTCACAACAGTAGCCACTCACAACAGTAGCCACTCACACAGTAGCCACTCACAACAGTAGCCACTCATAACAGGAACCTCGTCAATTATGCAGTATTTATCTGCAGAGTTATGTGACGAGCAGATTATCTGTGTCCGTGTTTATATTGTGGTCACTAGCATGCTACCCTCCCTCCCTCAATCTAGTCTTTCATTCCTACCTCCCTTCAACCCTCCCTCCCTTCCTTCCTTCCTTCCTTCCTTGCTCCTCCCATTCCTATAAGATTAGCACCCTAAGTTGCAACGCCATACTACATAGCACTGAATGTGCTGTCTTCTCCCACGAGAGGGGTAACACACACACACACACGGTGAGTACACACATTCTCTCTTACTGTCTTTGCACATATATATATATATATATCTCTCTCTCTCTCTCTCTCTCTCTCTCTCTCTCTCTCTCTCTCTCTCTCTCTCTCTCTCAGGGTTGGGTCACTGGCACCTTCATATAAGGGTTCTGTCGACTCAAATTGCCTCGTTTTTTACGTGTGAAGCTGCCAGTGGATTAGCTGGACGTTGTGTGATTGTTGCTTCACCCTGACGCACAAGCTGGATCCTGTGTGATTGTTGCTTCACCCTGACGCACAAGCTGGATCCTGTGTGATTGTTGCTTCACCCTGACGCACAAGCTGGACGCTGTGTGATTGTTGCTTCACCCTGACGCACAAGCTGGATCCTGTGTGATTGTTGCTTCACCCTGACGCACAAGCTGGATCCTGTGTGATTGTTGCTTCACCCTGACGCACAAGCTGGATCCTGTGTGATTGTTGCTTCACCCTGACGCACAAGCTGGATCCTGTGTGATTGTTGCTTCACCCTGACGCACAAGCTGGATCCTGTGTGATTGTTGCTTCACCCTGACGCACAAGCTGGATCCTGTGTGATTGTTGCTTCACCCTGACGCACAAGCTGGATCCTGTGTGATTGTTGCTTCACCTGACGCACAAGCTGGATCCTGTGTGATTGTTGCTTCACCTGACGCACAAGCTGGATCCTGTGTGATTGTTGCTTCACCTGACGCACAAGCTGGATCCTGTGTGATTGTTGCTTCACCTGACGCACAAGCTGGATCCTGTGTGATTGTTGCTTCACCTGACGCACAAGCTGGACCTGTGTGATTGTTGCTTCACCTGACCACAAGCTGGTCGCTGTGTGATTGTTGCTTCACCTGACGCACAAGCTGGACGCTGTGTGATTGTTGCTTCACCCTGACGCACAAGCTGGACCTGTGTGATTGTTGCTTCACCCTGACGCACAAGCTGGTCCTGTGTGATTGTTGTTCACCTGAGCAAGCTGGAAACGCTTTGAAGCTATGCTCATACCACTGACCGACAGCAAGCCTGGACCTGTGTGATTGGTGCTTTCACCCTACATGCAAATGGATCATGTGTGAAGTTTGACTTCACCTGACGCAAACAAGGTGGATCCGTCGGATTCATTTGCTTACCTGACGCACAAGCTGGATTCTGTGTGATTGTTGCTTCACCCTGACGTACAAGCTGGATCCTGTGTGATTGTTGCTTCACCCTGACGCACAAGCTGGACGCTGTGTGATTGTTGCTTCACCCTGACGCACAAGCTGGACGCTGTGTGATTGTTGCTTCACCTGACGCACAAGCTGGACGCTGTGTGATTGTTGCTTCACCTGACGCACAAGCTGAACGCTGTGTGATTGTTGCTTCACCTGACGCACAAGCTGGGCGCTGTGTGATTGTTGCTTCACCTGACGCACACGCTGGACGCTGTGTGATTGTTGCTTCACCTGACGCACAAGCTGGACGCTGTGTGATTGTTGCTTCACCTGACGCACAAGCTGGGCGCTGTGTGATTGTTGCTTCACCTGACGCACAAGCTGGACGCTGTGTGATTGTTGCTTCACCTGACGCACAAGCTGGACGCTGTGTGATTGTTGCTTCACCTGACGCACAAGCTGGGCGCTGTGTGATTGTTGTTCAGGTGAAGCTGAGGTGGCAGATCAGGCTTCTGAAACGGCTATGCTACATAGGCCTAGACAGTATAGACCTAGACAGCATAGGCCTAGAGAGCAGTGTTGACAACCTTCAGGGATGCCCAAAATAAATTGCCAGCTCCTACATGCAAATGGATTAATTTAGGAACGTTTGAACATTACACTGCGCAAACATTGATGAGGTGAGAGGGAGTGGGCGAAACGTCCAGGATTCATTTTAGCATTTATATATATTCATACAGTGTATATTTGTTGTATAAAACGTTTGATGTCGCGCCGAGGCCACGCCAACCCGGATTTTTCAATGTATATTTTTGGGGGGGTTAAATTTGCGAACTTTACCAATGATAGAAACTAAAAAGAGAGGGAAGATGAAACAGGAAAAAAAGTGAATCGATTAATATGGAAGGGAGGGAGGGGGATAGGAGGGGGCTTGTGGGAATGTCTCCCCCACTCAACACACACACACACACACACGAGACAGGCTCACCAGGAGCTGACCTGGAGTCGTTTCCGGGGTTCAGCGCCCCCGCGGCCCAGTCCCGGACTTGGCCTCCCTGGTTTCTGACCTGATCGATCAAGCTGTTAGTGCCCCACATGCACCACAACTCAGCTGATCAATAACTGTTTTAAGGAATCTGTCGACTGCGAATCAGGTTCATCGAGTATGAGGCGCCAGCATGGAGCACAAAGGTAATACCATGGAGAGGAATATCACCAGCTGGTAGTGATGGGAGGGACAGCACCAGCTGGTAGTGGTGAGAGGGACAGCACCAGCTGGGGTACAGCTGGAGGATAAAACTGTTCAGCTGGATCCTCCCGGGAGACCTGGACCACGACAAGCGGCAAATTGATCCACCTCGCTGAGACTGAATATGGTGGCAGGGTGGAGGGGCGGGGAGGGGCGGGGAGAGGCGAGGAGGGGCGGGGAGAGGCGAGGAGGGGCGAGGAGGGGAGTGGCACAAGCTACCAGCCAACATACACACCTACAAGTACAAACAAGACGCTACTAGTAAATATAATTCACTACAAGGCTATGGAGGCTACCAGTAAACACAAGGCTACAAACGTAATACGATACAAGGCTGTCAAAGCTACTCTGCACTGTATGACCCGTGTACGTTTAGCGCTTCATTTTGATTATAATGATAATAATATCAAAGCTACTAGTAAACGCAAGACGTCAGAAGACGCTAAAAGGCAGCACAGAGTGTTACAAGTGGACAGAGGGCACTACAATGTACATCTTAATACTACTGATTGCGAAAAAGATTTAGGAGTTCTGGTTAGCAGTAATCTAAAACCAAGACAGCAGTGCATAAGTGTTCGCAATAAAGCAAACAGAATCCTTGGCTTCATATCAAGAAGCATAAATAATAGGAGTCCTCAGGTTGTTCTTCAACTCTATATATCCTTGGTTAGGCCTCATCTAGATTATGCTGCACAGTTTTAGTCACCGTATTACAGAATGGATATAAATGCTCTGGAAAACGTACAAAGGAGGATGACTAAGTTGATCCCATGTATCAGAAATCTTCCCTATGAGGATAGACTGAGGTCCTGAATCTGGACTCTCTAGAAAGGCGTAGAATTAGGGGGGATATGATTGACGTATATAAATGGAAAACATGAAAAAATATAGGGGATGTAAATAACGTGCTAAAAGTATCTAAGACAGGACTCGCAGCAATGGTTTCAGGCTGGAAAAAATTAGGTCAAGAAAGGATATAGGAAAGCACTGGTTTGGTAATAGAGTTGTGGATGAGTGGAACAAACTCCTGAGTACCGTCATAGAAGCTAAAACCTTGTGTAGTTTTAAAAAATAGGTTAGACAAGTACATGAGTGTGTAGGTGTGTGTGAGTTTGACCTGACTTGCCTGCGCTAGTGGGTCTGATGCCATGCTATATCCTTCTTAAGTGGATGTGACTGGACCTGACTGACTTCGGCCAGTAGGTGACTTGGACCTGCCTAGCATAGGTCAGTAGGCCTGCTGCAGTGCTTCTTCTTTCTTATGTTCTTATGCTCTTAAGCAGTTATAAGAAGGTAGAGAGAGTTACAAGTCAATACAGGGCGCTACAAAGCGTTACAAAGCAGTTACAAGAAGGTAGAGAGAGTTACAAGTCAATACAGGGCGCTACAAAGCGTTACAAAGCAGTTACAAGAAGGTAGAGAGAGTTACAAGTCAATACAGGGCGCTACAAAGCGTTACAAAGCAGTTACAAGAAGGTAGAGAGAGTTACAAGTTGCTGCTACAAGCCGCTCAACTCTCAATGGATTCTCAAGTTTGAATTAGTGAAGTTGTTGAAGGTATCGACAAGCTGTGGTCCCCTCAGTAACCCGGTCCCCCCACATGCACAACAACACGCACGTGCGTTCACACAAACATGCATGCACACACTGCGTGCGCACGCACACAAATACGTATGCACATACAAGCGCAGAGTTAAGTAGAATCATATATATATATATATATATATATATATATATATATATATATATATATATATATATATATATATATATATATATATATATATATATATATATATAGGAGGGGTTACTGAGATGGTTTGGACATGTAGAGAGGGTGGAACGAAATAGAATGACTTCAAGAGTGTATAAATCTGTAGTAGAGGAAAGGCGAGGTAGAGGTCGGCCTAGGATAGGTTGGAGGGAGGGGGTAAAAGAGGTTTCGTGTGCGAGGGGCTTGGACTTCCAGCAAGCATGCGTGAGCTTGTTAGATAGGAGCAAATAGAGACAAATGGTTTTTAGGACTTGATGTGCTGTTGGAGTGTAAGCAAGGTAACATGAAGGGATTCAGGGAAACCGGCAGGCCGGACTTGAGTCCTGGAGATGGGAAGTACAGTGTCTGCACTCTGAAGGAGGGGTGTTAATGTTGCAGTTTTATAACTGTATTGTAAGCATGCCTCTGGCAAGACAGTGATGGAGTGAATGATCGAAGTTTTTTTTTCGGGCCACCCTGCCTTGGTGGTAAACGGCCGATGTGTTTATATATATATATATATATATATATATATATATATATATATATATATATATATATATATATATATATATATATATGCAAACGAGCGAACTTTCAACAAACATTACCTCTCAGTCCACAGCAGGATTCGAACCTACTCACTCTGTATTAAAGTACACAGTACTTTCGCTACACACATACACACACACACACACAGAGGAGACATGATAACGACATACAAAACACTGCGGGGAATTGACAAGGTAGACAGTGACAGGATGTTCCAGAGAGGGAACACAGAAACAAGGGGACACAACTGGAAGCTGAAGACTCAGATGAGTCAAAGGGATGTTAGGAAGCATTTCTTCAGCCACAGAGTAGTCAGGAAGTGGAATAGTCTAGAGAAAGATATAGTGGAGGCAGGAACCATACATAGTTTTAAGACAAGGTATGATAAAGCTCATGGAGCAGGGAGAGCAGAGACCCAGTAGCAGACAGCGAAGAGGCGGGGCCAGGAGCTGAGTCTCGACCCCTGCGACCACAACTAGGTGAGTAGATACACATACACACACCTAACCTAGAATGATAACTTATAAATTTCTGCAATACGTTTGATCGTGCAGAAATGAACGAACGGCAATTCGGTTAAAAAAATGTTCGCTTTAATTTGAGAGGAGGTTGACGAGTGACCAGACTAACGACTCCGTGGACCACACAGCTAACGAACCAAGAGACTGTACCGCTAACGACCCGTGTGTAGTTAACCACAGACACTACTAACGACATACACCACCATGTGAGTGTACATTGTTTCGATGTCTACTTCACAGTCTACCTCTGCTGGTCTGTTTCAAGTTCATCACTTGTCGTGTCTTCACAGAACTTGTCTGAGATGTTTCTGTCTCCTCCATTTATCCTTGTCCTTATTCTTTAAATCCTTCCTCATGGTTCAGCCGAGTGTTCATGTTGGTGGACAGTGTGACTTGTAAACAGTACAAGTCGGACCGAAACGTCGTCCTAAGTTTCTCTATTTAGTACAAGAATGGTATACAATTCCGACAAGATGAAATTAAGACAAATGTGCAACATCTGGGTATCTTTATAGTAGACGTTTCGCCCTCCAGTGGCTTTATCAATACAAATTCAAGGACATTATTTGAAGAGAGTAGAACTATATACAAAAGATGAGGTAATCAGTGCCTCGGCCTTGGTGTTGGTGTGTCCAGCACCTACGGTGTTGAACACACCACTGGAGGGCGAAACGTCTACTATAAAGATACCCAGATGTTGCACATGTGTCTTAATTTCATCAAGTTTCTCTCTGTTATGTGTGGGTTATTTGTGTATTGTTTCAGTCACGGTATTGTGGCTTGTTTTCGTTCTTGACAGTTCTTATCTTCCTATACTCCCTAGTTCACCTTCAACCTCAAGTGTCCTTTATTCTTCACAGACTGACAAAACTCTCAGATCAGGAGACTAATATACTTGTAAATCTTTAGTTCTTTGTGAGTTTCTGCAACTGTACTAACCTAACTGTGTATTAATGTTGCTAGAATTACCGATACCATCTTAAAAGGACACAAGAGCAGCTAATGCTTGACAAAGCTCCTGGAGAGCGAAACGTTGCCACAATAAAATGTCGCATTAGTTGCACTTGGTGTCCTTTTACTTAACCTGATTGTGTTTGCAAGGGTTGAATCTCAGCTCCTGGTCCTGCCTCTCTGGCTGCTACTGGTTTCACTCATGACTGCGCGAGCCATATCATACCTATTCTTAAAACCATGTATGGATTCTGCTTCCACCACTTTGTTGTCTAGGTCGTGGCACTTACTCTAAAGTTAAAGAAGTATTTCAAAACATCCCTGTGACTCATCTGTGCTTTCAAGTTCCAGCTGTGACCTAGTGTACATAAGACCCGCCTCTCGGAGTCTCCCTGTCCACCCTGTCAATTCCTCTCAGTATTTTGTACGTCATTATCATGTCACCTCTGGTTCTTCTGTTCTCTTGTGTCGTCAGGTTTAGCTCCTCTAGCCTCTCCTCAAACTACCCCTCACCTCTGGGACCAGTTTCTTTGTAAACCTTTGCATTTTTTCCAGCTTTACTTGCATTACCAGATGCGGGTTCCATACTGGTGAGGTATACTCCAAAGTGGCCCTGATATATGGCGTGTATATAGTCGTGAATGCTTACTTCTTGACACTCCTAAAAGCCACTCTTAAATCTACCAGTCTTGAGTTTGCTACCCAGTCACCACATTCAATCCATCTCCCCCCATCCTTCCCCCTCCCATCACTTATTGAGGAATACAGAGATAGACAGTATAATAACCTATACAACATGTCAAGATATCTTATTAATGAGAATAAGATACCACATATATTAAGCAAATTTCCCAAATTTTCTTGTAAAAGATAAATGAACTGAAGATATAAATTCAAATGTACTCCTTTTGGGGCCTAGTTCCTAGGCCTTTTGTCTATCCGTATGTTCTTGTACTACCCTCTACAGGATGGGTATGGGGTCCACAATAAACTAGCCACTTCGGTGGCAAAATCTAAAAAAAAAAAAAATTCATCATTTCCCCTCTCCAAACTTATTCATCCTTCCTCTAATATTGCACTTTCCCCTCCTTCGCATCGTATCAGCCCCTTCTTACCCACTCCTTTCCCCCCTCCCCCTTCTCTCCCAAAACATACACTCACTGTCAGACGAGAACATTAAATCGTGAAATCGATTCTATGTGAAGTTCTTCCTTCATTTCCCAAATCCTTATCCTCCCCTTTCCCCTATCCACACACTGCTGATATATCCACGAGGTGAACCACGATTGCCACCAATCCTGGTCCACCTTCACCTTCTCTACTTTCATGTCTTCTCCCTCTGCCTCTCCCTTCCCTCCCCTTTCATTTACCCGTTCCCTTTGCTCTCCCACTTTTTCTCCATATCCCTTTTCCATTCTCCGTCTGCTTCTCCATCTTTCTTGCACCCCGTTTTTATTTTTTTACCGTGTCTCTTACTTTGTTCTTCTCTTCTCTTTCCCTAGCACTCTTCACCTCCCTCATTATCCTCGTGTTTACAAAAATGTCAAAACACGAACAGAAAAAAGCTTGGAAGGCGAACAGCGAGGATACAAGAAGATTGTAGTAGGTATTAACACTCACTAGTGCAGAGAAAACATGATAAACCTGTCTAGCTGTTATCTGTCTGCAACTAAGTTAACATGCTAGCTGTGTGATACTAATTGTATGCTAGTTTTCACAGCTGCAAATAAGAGCTTGTAACACCACACCAACACTGACCAGTCAGCATACTAAATATTCTATTAAACTCCTTAAATTTTAGACACACACCACACACAGTGAAGAGGCGGGGGTAGGAGCAATGACTCGACCCCTGCAACCACAACTAGGTGAGTACACACACTGTACTTCAGTTGATACAACCTGTTATCTACGTTCTTTATCACTAACCTGTGCCGCGTATTATCTATCCTAGTCAGTAAGGTCTGAGACCAGCCCTTACTGACCGCCCTCTCATCTCTACTCCTCTCCACCACCCCTCTCCGTTTACTTCTCTTCCCACTCGTCTCCTCTCGTTCTCATCCCACTACCTCTCCTTTTACCTCTCCCTCCCCACCCCCTCTCCTCTCTCTCAATCAATCATTCACACTTGAAATAGAAGACACTAAAATACTTTTCAAACTTCTTATCAACTTTGTTCTTCCATAATTTGCTACGCTTCTCTCCCTTCCCCTGAGTCTCTCCCTTCCCCTGAGTCTCTCCCTTCCCCTGAGTCTCTCCCTTCCCCTGAGTCTCTCCCTTCCCCTGAGTCTCTCCCTTCCCCTGAGTCTCTCCCTTCCCCTGAGTCTCTCGCTCCCCCTGAGTCTCTCCCTTCCCCTGAGTCTCTCCCTTCCCCTGAGTCTCTCCCTTCCCCTGAGTCTCTCGCTCCCCCTGAGTCTCTCCTTCCCTGAGTCTCTCCTTCCCTGAGTCTCTCGCTCCCTGAGTCTCTCCCTTCCCTGAGTCTCTCCTTCCCTGAGTCTCTCCTTCCCTGAGTCTCTCGCTCCCTGAGTCTCTCCTTCCCTGAGTCTCTCCTTCCCTGAGTCTCCGCTCCCTGAGTCTCTCCTTCCCCTGAGTCTCTCCCTTCCCTGAGTCTCCCTTCCCCTGAGTCTCTCGCTCCCCCTGAGTCTCTCCCTTCCCTGAGTCTCTCCCTTCCCCTGAGTCTCTCGCTCCCCCTGAGTCTCTCCCTCCCCCTCTTTCCACCTGCACTCCTGCCACCTCCCCTCAGGTGAGGGGAGGTGGCAGGAGTGATGTGAGGGAATGAACACCTTTATCTTTGATAATACTTCTGACGGGTTTCGAGAGTTTTCCTACTCTCGCTTCCCGGCCCTGTGCCAGGCTTGTCTGGAGCTTGACTGGTCAACCATTCTGTTGCTGCTGGTCCACATATCCATCGCAGTCTGGTTGATCTGACACTGTGTGTGTGTGGAAGTACACTTGTCCCAGAAGTGTTTCTGATACCTTCATGGTAAGGTGTTGAATAGTCTGGAAACACGGATTTTGATACAATGTTCCCTTATTGTGCCAACGGCGCCCCTACTTTTCACTGGGTTTATTTTCCACTTTCTTCCATATCTCTCACTCCAGTATGTTATGGCAGTGTGGAGATTTAGGACCAGGCCCTCGAGTACTTTCCAGGTATATATGATCATGTATTTTTCTCTCCTCCGCTCCAGTGAGTACATATTTAGGACTTTAAGGCGTTCCCAGTACTTTAAATGTTTTATTGGTTCTATGTGGTCAGTAAACGATCTTTGTATCCGTCCCAGCTCTGATATATCTCTCTTGCCCTGAACGGGGCCGTCAACACTGAGCCATTGGCACGATTTCCCTTGTTTTGAAAATTCTCATTATCCACACGTCATTTTCCTCTCTGGCTTGACACCTTTGTACCAAGTCTTGCTAAACGCGGCACCTTTGTACCAAGGCCCTGATCCACCGGGAGGCCTGGTCATAGACCGGGCCGCGGGGGCGTTGATCCCCGGAATACCCTCCAGGTAGACACGGCACCTTTGTACCAAGTCTTGCTTAACACGGCGCTTTTGTAACATATCTTGCTTAAACACGGCATCTTTGTACCAAGTCTTGCTTAAACACGGCATCTTTGTACCAAGTCTTGCTTAAACGGTACCTTTATACCAAGTTTTGTTTAACACGGCACCTTTGTACCTATTTTTGCTTAACACGGCGCTTTTGTAACATATCTTGCTTAAACACGGCATCTTTGTAGCAAGTCTTCCTTAAACACGGCATCTTTGTACCAAGTCTTGCTTAAACACGGCATCTTTGTACCAAGTCTTGCTTAAACGGTACCTTTGTACCAAGTTTTGCTTACACACGGCACCTTTGTAGCAAGTATTCCCACGATAGAAAACTTATCTAAAGCGAGCGACCGAGAGGGAGGGAGAGAGAGAGAGAGACGTAATAACTGTAAATGTGAAATATCTTTGCTATTTCCTCAAGAATTGCAATAACCGGTTAATTCACGATAGCGGATAACGTATCGAAATCACAAAATTAGTTTCATTATTTATGAGTGTCTTTACGAGCTACGCGCGCGCGCACTCTCGTGGCCAAGAGCTGTGACTCGACCCCTGCAACCACAACTAGGTGAGTACAGTAGCCTTCTCAACATCGAATATTTTTGGACTTTACACAACATAGAATAAGCAGCGGCAGATTACAGCCTCGCATCGGGTTAAAGAATGGGGGAGACTTTCCTGTATACCAGACTGTTTGTGCTGGCAGCCCGCAGGCCCATGCAACCATCACAGCCTGGCTGATCCACATGTAACAACAAACTATAGCCATACCTTTACCTTTGATATACCTTTGAAGAGTTTCGAGAGTTTATCTACTCTCTGAGCCCGGCCATGGGCCAGGCTCGTCTGGTGCTTGCCTGGTCAACCAGGCTGTTGCTGCTGGAGGCCCGCTGCCCCACATATCCATCACAGCCTGGTTGATCTGGCACCTGTTGAAGATACTTGTCCAGTTTCCTCTTGAAGGCTTCTACACTGGTTCCAGCCGTGTTTCTGATATCTTCTGGTAAGATGTTGAATAGTCTGGGACCCCGGATGTTAATACAGTGCTCCCGTATTGTCCCCACCGCACCCCTGCTCCTCACTGGGTTTATTTTACACTTCCTCCCATATCTCTCACTCCAGTATGTTGTTATGGCAGTGTGCAGATTTGGGACCAGGACCTCACTTCTAAAAACTTCTAAAAATATTCCATCTTGGTCCTCTTGTGTTGTCCTCGTTACGCAAATAACCCGCACATAGGAGGTTACGACGACGTTTCGGTCCGATTTGGTGAATGGTCCAAGTCGGACCGAAACGTCGTGGTAAGTTTCTCTCTCCTATGTGCGGGTTATTTGTGTATTGTTCCAGTCACGGTATTATGCCTTTTTATTCCTTCTTATTAGTTTGACATCCCCCGCAGTAATAGCTTTGTATTCCCGCTACCTGCTGCTTTATGAGGGTACTGATCCTTGGTGGACCCCACTCGTCACCTGTGCTCGTCACCTGTGCTCGTCACCTGTGCTCGTCACCTGTGCTCGTCACCTGTGCTCGTCACCTGTGCTCGTCACTTACATCTTCCAGTCCCCAGTATTCCTGTACCCACTGGATCTTCCTGTTCATCCATCACTCTCCACCATCGTAGGATCGTGAGGAGTATAGATGGAGGAGAGGAGACACACACATGGACACATAAGGAGCATCGATATGGAGAACACAAGGGAGGAGGAAGGAGAGAAGGGATGACACATAAGGAGAGAGGACACATAAGAAGGAGGACGTCTGGGGACCCCTGACACACCTTTACAACCACTGGAGGAAATCCAGCCAATCATGTCGCTGCAAGGGTGTCGTAAACCACTGCTCTTCCTGCAAGGAGGAAGAGCAGGGAAGGTGCAGGGGGAGGGAAGGGGAGGGAAGGCTGAGCGTTGGGAAAGAGGGAGGGAAAGAGGTAGAAGGAACAGAGAGAGGGAGGGGCTGAGGTAGTGAAAAAGACCCATGGAGAGGTGTAAAGGGCTAAGAGGAATAGCAGGGACAAGGGAAAGAGAATGGAGGTGGAAAATAAGAGGAAAGAAGAGCATTGATGATGGTGATAATGAAGAGGTTTAACAAAGCAGCCAGCATGGAAAGAACTTTCCCTACTCCAAACTTACTAACAATACCATCAATAAAACTTACTGCAGGAATCAACGGAGCAACGATTACACCAGAAAAAAACTAAGCTAAAAGGGGAAAAAATAGGGTGAAATGAGGATTTTTTTAAATTGACACGTGAGGTAAATGGTTCGTAGATAGATGAAAAATTGGGAGTGGATAGACGAAAAAATTGGGAGTGGATAGACGAAAAAATTGGGAGTGGATAGACGAAAAAATTGGGGGGAGTGGATAGAAAATGAAGAAATTGAGAAAATCTTTACAGGTCAGTCAGGCTCATCATTAATTACTTCCTGTAATAAAAGTTGGAGGGAAGTAGGGAGGGAGGGAGAGAGGGGGAGATGGAGAGGGAAGGAGGGAGAGAGGGGGAGCTGGAGAGGGAAGGAGGGAGAGAGGGAAGGAGAGATGGAGGGAGGGAAGGAAAGAGGGAGACCCTTCGTAAATCTTGTACGTCTTCCTCTCTTCCTCCTCTCTTTCAGTCTTCGCCAGATTTAGTAGTATAGTAATAGTAATAATAGTGATAGTAGTATTGACAGAAATAGTAATAACAGTAGTAGCAATAATAGTAGTAATAGCAATATTATTATTAGTAGTAGTAGTAGAACAGTAGTAGTACTAGTAGTAATAATAGTAGTACTACTACTAGTAGTAGTAATAAAGTAATAGGTTAAACTAAAGTTGGGTCAGTTTGACAACGTCAGGTCAAATAAGGAAATCAGGAAATTAACCCCAAGATATATAATTTACCCCAGATAGCATAATAATAATCATAATAATCAATCATAATCATAATAATCTGCAGGGATTTACTAGTCAAGATCCTGTACAACCAAGCTGACTTTTCATTAACATACATAAATCGCAGGATTACAAGAAAATCCCCCCACATTTACTGTGGGTCTAGGAAATCCTTTGACAAGGCGCAGCGGGCTGCTAGTATCAACAAGCCTGCTTGACCAGGTGGTCAAGAGGTCACAAGACCAGACGGTCAAGAGGTCACAAGACCAAGCGGTCAAACGTTTCACTGAGGCGAAACGTTTCCTCAATAAAGATACCCAAGTGTTGCATATGTGTCTAATTTACCAACTCGTTGGTTCTCTGAACCATTCATCCACATCCTGTCTGACACAGCAACATCTTGGGATCTTAATACAGGGAATTCTTCACTTGCCTGACCCTTGGGCACGACCTACTTGCACACTGGTCAAGTGTGACACCTCCTACGACTGCTGCACCTCTCCTGCCTACGGTATATAAGCTACTTCTTCGTACTTATGCTGTATGTACAAACAGAACTTCAAGCAAATACATCAACAAAATTCGTAGATAACACGACATTAGTAAGAACACAAGGGTATACCTATCATACACATGTGATACATCTGAGATATACCTATCATACACATGTGATATACCTGAGATATACCTCTGAGAGGCTCTTCTGTTGATTGTCTCTTCAACTAGACTTTATACATGCAATATATTTCGTTGATTTCCCAACATTTACGTAACCTTACTAACACGTAGAAGCATTAGGAGGAACCTGAACATTAACACAATGTCGCGATCAGAGACGTGGAAAATGTGTTTTAATGTACAAAATAACGTCAAGTAATGCACGCTGGCTACAATAACATTAATCAAGACAGCATTTTTACCGGCAAGATTAATAACCGAGACAGAAGATAAAGACGTCGCAGGTGACACCATCAAGGTGCTGAATATCATTAAGAAACACTTTTACCAGCCGGTTATAACACCAAACACGCTTCTGTTTTACCATTTCAAGTTGACAGTGAAACGCTAAATAATTTATAATTGATAAGGCTTGGCCCTGCAGGCAAAAACGTCTGGCAAAGATGCTCAGGATGTTACACGCGTTGTCTCATTCATCTGACTTCTTGGTAATGTGTACCATCATTAGTACAGTCATAGAGCACTGGAACAACTTGCCCTCCCACGTTGTAAGGTAATTCATCATCAGTACAGTCATAGAGCACTGGAACAACTTGCCCTCCACGTTCTAAGCCTAGATACGCAGAATACAATATCGACACACTTACATAAATATTCTGAGAATATAGTAATGATGAGGCGTGCACAACACGTTGCATCAGTGTAATACAGAGGTGGCAAACACGGATAGAGCAACATCAGTGCAATACAGAGGTGGCAAACACGGAGAGAGCAACATCAGTGGAGAGAGAGATGGTATAATCAGTTTATCAACCTCAAAGGTTGGTGAATAATTATTACAATGTGTCTTAACTACCATTCTGAGAATAACTAGTAAGAAAAGAATATAATATAAAAGGCCAACCGAACGAAATGCTTTCAAACAGGAGAAGAGGAGAGCCACGATAAGCAGTGCAAGATACCCACAGTGATGCAATGAGATGCAGGAGAAGAGGAGAGCCACGATAAGCAGTGCAAGATACCCACAGTGATGCAATGAGAAAAAACTCAACTAGCGCTGACCCACCACTCAACAATTTTCAATACTTCAATCTGCTGTTGAAAGCTGCACCTTCTCCACCGATGTTATTGACCTGACGGTTCATGTACAAGGTCAATGTTCACAGGGTCCTCCGCTTGCTTAACCTTTGCGAACAGGAGGCAGCTATTATTCCACAAGACAGGCAGCTGTTAGAAGTTCCGACCTGGCTGCGGCCTTCTCAAGGAGATCCCTACATCAACGACCATTCACTCCTCGACTGAACCCTACGCAAAGTCGAGAGAGCGAGAGAGAGAGAAATAGCAGTGATGAGTAGGAGGACAGCATACTAGTCTGGTCTCGTAGTGTAAATATTTTGACACAACCACTCTCCTAGGGGTAAGCACTGCCCAAGGTGTGTGTGTGTGAGAGAGAGAGAGAGAGAGAGAGAGAGAGAGAGAGAGAGAGAGGGGAAGATGAGTGAGAGCCTGTTAAATAATTACTGAAACTCAGCTAACCCATGTTGAGCCATTAACTGTAAGATTTTGTCCCTCGAGGCGAGTGTGTGAGCAGTGCCACTCATCCTGTGAGTGAGCAGTGCCACTCATCCTGTGTGTGAGCAGTGCCACTCATCCCGTGAGTGAGCAGCGCCCCTTATTCTGTGAGTGAGCAGTGCCACTCATCCTGTGTGAGCAGTGCCACTCATCCTGTGTGTGAGCAGTGCCACTCATCCTGTGTGTGAGCAGTGCCACTCATCCTGTGTGTGAGCAGTGCCACTCATCCCGTGAGTGAGCAGTGCCCCTTATTCTGTGAGTGAGCAGTGCCACATCTGGAGAGTCCTGAAGGGTCTGGATACAAACCTGCACCTTGAAATAACCCCTGCAAGGTGCTGAGGCGTGGCAGACACCGCAAAAACCCTCTTAGTGAAAAGCAGAGGTTTAATAAGCATATTAAGAGGTAACTAGTAAGTACACTAAGAGGTAACTAGTAAGTATATTGAGAGGTAACTAGTAAGTACACTAAGAGATAACTAGTAAGTACACTAAGAGGTAACTAGTAAGTATACTAAGAGGTAACTAGTAAGTATATTGAGAGGTAACTAGTAAGTACATTAAGAGGTAACTAGTAAGTATACTAAGAGATAACTAGTAAGTATATTGAGAGGTAACTAGTAAGTACATTAAGAGGTAACTAGTAAGTACACTAAGAGATAACTAGTAAGTATATTGAGAGGTAACTAGTAAGTACACTAAGAGATAACTAGTAAGTATATTGAGAGGTAACTAGTAAGTATATTGAGAGGTAACTAGTAAGTACACTAAGAGATAACTAGTAAGTATATTGAGAGGTAACTAGTAAGTATATTGAGAGGTAGCTAGTAAGTATATTGAGAGGTAACTAGTAAGTATACTAAGAGATAACTAGTAAGTACATTAAGAGGTAACTAGTAAGTACACTAAGAGGTAACTAGTAAGTATACTAAGAGATAACTAGTAAGTATATTGAGAGGTAACTAGTAAGTATACTAAGAGATAACTAGTAAGTACACTAAGAGGTAACTAGTAAGTACATTAAGAGGTAACTAGTAAGTACACTAAGAGATAACTAGTAAGTATATTGAAAGGTAACTAGTAAGTATATTGAGAGGTAACTAGTAAGTACAATAAGAGGTAACTAGTAAGTATACTAAGAGGTAACTAGTAAGTATACTAAGAAGTAACTAGTAAGTATATTGAGAGGTAACTAGTATACTAAGAGGTAACTAGTAAGTATATTGAGAGGTAACTAGTAAGTACAATAAGAGGTAACTAGTAAGTACACTAAGAGGTAACTAGTAAGTATATTGAGGGGTAACTAGTAAGTATACTAAGAGGTAACTAGTAAGTATATTGAGAGGTAACTAGTAAGTACAATAAGAGGTAACTAGTAAGTACACTAAGAGGTAACTAGTAAGTATATTGAGAGGTAACTAGTAAGTACAATAAGAGGTAACTAGTAATATTAGAGAGTACTAGTAAGTAAAGAGGTAACTAGTAAGTAAGGGTAACTAGTAAATATATGAGGTAACTAGTAAGTATACTAAGAGGTAACTAGTAAGTATATTGAGGGTAACTAGTAAAGTAAGGTACTAAGTAAGTAACTATAAGTATATTGAGAGAACTAGTGTACAATAAAGTAAGTATACTAAGAAGTAACTAGTAAGTATATTGAGAGGTAACTAGTAAGTACACTAAGAGGTAACTAGTAAGTATATTGAGAGGAAACTAGTAAGTACAATAAGAGGTAACTAGTAAGTACACTAAGAGGTAACTAGAAAGCGTGGATATATAAATCAATAGCCTTCCATCAAACATAAGAGGACTTGCCAAGATACAGCTAGCTGTCTTCAAGAGGAAACTTGGTAAGTTTGTCATCACTGTTTCTGACCAACCAGACTGTGGTGTCTACGACAGACTGCGTGCAGCGAACACCAACAGCCTTATTGTTCACTATGAAAGAAAGGTCAGTTGACATAACTACCACCAGGTCTTTCAAGTGTTCCTTTCGCTCTATTTGATGAACCTCTTCAGTTTTGTATCATCATACAGTGTCCCTTCTGAGTTCTTTCCATACCTAAGCAGCTGCAATTTACCACCATTGAGCTGCAAGACACTGCTTATATCTTACTGTAATTTTTCAGTGTCTTCTACCGAGGTGACTTTCATGTTTATTTTGGTGTCAACTGTGACTGATACAAAACTGTGATGGGTGTTTTTATCTGTCTGTTATGAGAATAAGAAACAGCAGAGGTGCCAGGACAGTGCTTTGGGGTACTGAGCTTTTTACAGATCAGAATTTGAACCAGTATTGTTTCTGGTATATGTAAATGACATATCAGAAGAGATAGAATCAAATGTATCCTTGCCTGCAGGTGTAAAATTAATGAGAGTATAAGCCTATGAGAACAAGGATAGGCTACAAATGTACCTGGACAAACTGCAGGATTGGTCAGACATGTAGCTACTTGAATTCAACCCCAGTAAATGCAAGGTCGTGAAAATTGGGGAAGGGGCAAGAAACGTGGGAACTGAATACAGACTCTGATGACAAAGGCTGCAGACCTCATTCAAGAAGACCTCAGGGGTGAGCATAGTGTACAGCATATCACAAGAGGCCCACATCAATCGAATAACCTCTGCAGCCAACGCTCGTTTGGCAAATTTCAACAAAGGGTTATTCACGGCCCTATATTCAGCGTATGTCACGGCCATCCTGGAGTATGAAGCCTCTCCATGGAACCACACACATGATAAAGCAGGTTAACAAACCGGAAAAAAATGCAGAAGTATGGAATGAGAGCACAAACACTTACACAAACACCCCCCTCCCACAAACACACACACAAACACCCCCTCCCACAAACACCGACACAGACACGTAAACACAGAGTCCCCCACATACACAAAGATCTACACACACACACACACACACACACACACACACACACACACACACACACCTACACAGACAAAGACAGAGAAACTCAGTAGGTAGTGGACACCATCAGTGCCACAACACAACACGTACCTGCCAGGAGATAAACATGCTTTAGTGCCCCTTACACTGTGGAGAGAGAGAGAGAGAGAGAGAGAGAGAGAGAGAGAGAGAGAGAGCACAAGCTGATATAATAAAGTGTACTACAAAGAAGAGCGAGTGTGGCTGATAGACAGCTAAGAAAAAATATCCAGGGAAGAGGAAAGGGAGAAGATAAAGGAGAGGTAGGAGAAAACATGGAAGAGGGAAAACAGAGAGAGAAAAAAAAGACAGGAACAAGAGAATGTGGAATCAGAAACAGAAGACTGACTTTTACACCCAAGCATTATTATTATTATTATTATTATTATATCACGATGCCCGGGGGTATGACAAGTAGCTAGCTACATATAAACAAAGACACTTAACAAGGACAACACTGAGCTTTCCTTGCAAGCTGGGAGGGTAGTGGGAGGGGGATGATAGCGAGAAGGGAGGGAGGGAGAAGTGCAGTGGACGGCCTTGAAAATCTGACGAGAAGAACATGTTAGTGGGGAGGAGGGGGAGGAGAGGAGGTGGGGAGGAGGGGGCGGAGGAGAGGAGGTGGGGAGGAGGGGGGACGGAGGAGAGGAGGTGGGGAGGAGAGGAGGGCGGAGGAGAGGAGGTGGGGAGGAGGGGGGCGGAGGAGAGGAGGTGGGGAAGATTAGGTAGAGGGAATTAAAAGAAAGGATGGAAGATGAGAGAAAGGGAATAGAGAGGAAGCAAAGAAGTTTCCGTCACTAATATTACGAGGGAAGTGATGTAGCAGAGGACGACAACTGAATTAAGAGAAAGAGAGAGAGAGAGAGAGAGAGAGAGAGAGATTCTTGCAAGCAAGACAGCTAAAAACATTCAGTGGTAAAGGCCAAAGTGCACCTGCTAGACAGTTCTCCCTCAGTTTGAGTATAACCCACGTTCTCCCTCAGTTTGAGTATAACCCACGTTCTCCCTCAGTTTGAGTATAACCCACGTTCTCCCTCAGTTTGAGTATAACCCACGTTCTCCCTCAGTTTGAGTATAACCCACGTTCTCCCTCAGTTTGAGTATAACCCACGTTCTCCCTCAGTTTGAGTATAACCCACGTTCTCCCTCAGTTGAGTATAACCCACGTTCTCCCTCAGCTTGAGTATAACCCACGTTCTCCCTCAGTTTGAGTATAACCCACGTTCTCCCTCAGTTTGAGTATAACCCACGTTCTCCCTCAGCTTGAGTATAACCCACGTTCTCCCTCAGCTTGAGTATAACCCACGTTCTCCCTCAGCTTGAGTATAACCCACGTTCTCCCTCAGCTTGAGTATAACCCGTTCTCCTCAGCTTGAGTATAACCCACGTTCTCCCTCAGTTTGAGTATAACCCACGTTCTCCCTCAGCTTGAGTATAACCCACGTTCTCCCTCAGTTTGAGTATAACCCACGTTCTCCCTCAGTTTGAGTATAACCCACGTTCTCCCTCAGCTTGAGTATAACCCACGTTCTCCTCAGTTTGAGTATAACCCACGTTCTCCCTCAGTTTGAGTATAACCCACGTTCTCCCTCAGTTTGAGTATAACCACGTTCTCCCTCAGTTTGAGTATAACCCACGTTCTCCCTCAGTTTGAGTATAACCCACGTTCTCCCTCAGTTTGAGTATAACCCACGTTCTCCCTCAGTTTGAGTATAACCCACGTTCTCCCTCAGTTTGAGTATAACCCACGTTCTCCCTCAGTTTGAGTATAACCCACGTTCTCCCTCAATTTGAGTATAACCCACGTTCTCCCTCAGCTTGAGTATAACCCACGTTCTCCCTCAGCTTGAGTATAACCCACGTTCTCCCTCAGCTTGAGTATGACCCATTTTCTTTCTCAGCTTGAGTACAAAGACACACCTGTCACCTGACGACACACCTGTCACCTGACGACACACCTGTCACCTGACGACACACCTGTCACCTGACGACACACCTGTCACTTGACACACTGAGGAGGAAGACTTCATGAGGTGTGAGGTGACCTGAGGCAGCTTGTAACTTGTCTCAGCTTTATCAAACACTCGCTCCATTATACACACTTTAAAGACTTAACTTCCTCAGCCGCCACCAAAATTCCCACATTTTAAGAGTTTCCCCCCACACTTTAAGAGTGAGTGAGTTCCCACATTTTAAGAGTTTCCCAGAGCATGAAAGGCCCGGTCGACCATTCTTCTCTCTTACAGACGCTGGGTTGGATTGGGTTACGCCACACCAATACAAAACCATTTTTAACCATTACAAAAAAACATGAACGATTATTACTGATGGTGTAAACAGAAGAGGATTAAAAATGTGTAGGTCCCTGAGCTACAGTTACTGTGAGGCCCCTGAGCTACAGGTACTGTGAGGCCCCTGAGCTACAGGTACTGTGAGGCCCCTGAGCTACAGGTACTGTGAGGCCCCTGAGCTACATGTACTGTGAGGTCCCTAAGCTACAGTTACTGTGAGGGCCCTGAGCTACACAGTTACTGTGAGGCCCCTGAGCTACAGTTACTGTGAGGCCCCTGAGCTACAGTTACTGTGAGGCCCCTGAGCTACAGGTACTGTGAGGCCCCTGAGCTACAGTTACTGTGAGGCCCCTGAGCTACAGTTACTGTGAGGCCCCTGAGCTACTGGTACTGTGAGGCCCCTGAGCTACAGGTACTGTGAGGTCCCTGGGCTACAGGTACTGTGAGGCCCCAGGGCTACAAGTATTGAGGTCCCTGGGCTACAGATATTGAGGTCCCTGGGCTACAGGTATTGAGGTTTCTGGGCTACAGGTCTTGAGGTCCCTGGGCTACAGGTATTGAGGCCCCTGGGCTACAGGTATTGAGGTCCCTGGGATACAGGTACTGTGAGGCCCCTGGGCTACAGGTATTGAGGTAACTGGGCTACAGATATTGAGGTCCCTGGGTTACAGGTATTGAGGTCCCTGGGCTACAGGTATTGAGAGGTCCCTTTGCTACAGGTACTGTGAGGTCCCTGGGCTACAGGTACTGTGAGGTCCCTGGGCTACAGGTACTGTGAGGTCCCTGGGCTACAGGTACTGTGAGGTCCCTGGGCTACAGGTATTGATGTCCCTGGGCTACAGGTATTGAGGTCCCTGGGCTACAGGTATTGAGGTCCCTGTGCTACAGGTATTGAGGTCCCTGGGCTACAGGTACTGTGAGGCCCCTGGGCTACAAGTATTGAGGTCCCTGGGCTACAGATATTGAGGTCCCTGGGCTACAGGTATTGAGGTTTCTGGGCTACAGGTCTTGAGGTCCCCGGGCTACAGGTATTGAGGCCCTGGGCTACAGGTATTGAGGTCCCTGGGATACAGGTACTGTGAGGCCCCTGGGCTTCAGGTATTGAGGTAACTGGGCTACAGATATTGAGGTCCCTGGGTTACAGGTATTGAGGTCCCTGGGCTACAGGTATTGAGAGGTCCCTGGGCTACAGGTACTGTGAGGTCCCTGGGCTACAGGTACTGTGAGGTCCCTGGGCTACAGGTACTGTGAGGTCCCTGGGCTACAGGTACTGTGAGGTCCCTGGGCTACAGGTATTGATGTCCCTGGGCTACAGGTATTGAGGTCCCTGGGCTACAGGTATTGAGAGGTCCCTGGGCTACAGGTATTGATGTCTCTGGGCTACAGGTATTGAGGTCCCTGGGATACAGGTACTGTGAGGCCCCTGGGCTACAGGTATTGAGGTAACTGGGCTACAGATATTGAGGTCCCTGGGTTACAGGTATTGAGGTCCCTGGGCTACAGGTATTGAGAGGTCCCTGGGCTACAGGTACTATGAGGTCCCTGGGCTACAGGTACTGTGAGGTCCCTGGGCTACAGGTACTGTGAGGTCCCTGGGCTACAGGTACTGTGAGGTCCCTGGGCTACAGGTATTGATGTCCCTGGGCTACAGGTATTGAGGTCCCTGGGCTACAGGTATTGAGGTCCCTGGGCTACAGGTATTGAGGTCCCTGGGCTACAGGTACTGTGAGGTCCCTGGGCTACAGGTACTGTGAGGTCCCTGGGCTACAGGTACTGTGAGGTCCCTGGGCTACAGGTACTGTGAGGTCCCTGGGCTACAGGTAGTGAGGTCCCTGGGCTACAGGTAGTGAGGTCCCTGGGCTACAGGTATTGAGGTCCCTGGGCTACAGCCCGTAAAGCCGAGGCTTTAATCCGGCTCTGAGTGTAAGACTAGGCTGTGAATGTAGCAAGAGAGGAATGAATGAGGTGCATAACATGGTGGAAATACTCGTACGTTAAGACTCTGGCAGACTCTACAAGTTTACCCTGCGCAGTAATCAAGTCTAAAATCAAAACCAAGAACTGAGGATCAGTTCTAAGCTCGATCTAGAGAACCATTTGTTGAAAAATGTTTTCGTTGGGTAGCACTGAAAGTGGGTTGGGCAAATATCTTTGTTAATGGGTTTGGGTTTGAGAAGGACCTGCCTAGTATGGTCCAGTAAGCCTGCTTCAGTGTTCCTCCTTTATGTTACTTTACGATAGAGGACTCGCGACTCACGAATATTCCACAAACTCATTCCAAGAATGTTTCTTTTTGAAGATCATTAACTCAAACAATCGCCAATATCCTGACTCATTAAAATATTAAAGAAATAAATCTAACAATTTTAATTTCACATTATAACTTGGTTGACTAACTTAAGTTGAACACTAGTCTCTGTTGTCTTCAACACCTGACCCTCGTCTCTGTTGTCTTCAACACCTGACCCTCGTCTCTGTTGTCTTCAACACCTGACCCTCGTCTCTATTGTCTTCAACACCTGACTCTCGTCTCTGTTGTCTTCATCACCTGACTCTCGTCTCTGTTGTCTTCAACACCTGACCCTCGTCTCTGTTGTCTTCAACACCTGACCCTCGTCTCTGTTGTCTTCAACACCTGACCCTCGTCTCTGTTGTCTTCAACACCTGACCCTCGTCTCTGTTGTCTTCAACACCTGACCCTCGTCTCTGTTGTCTTCAACACCTGACCCTCGTCTCTGTTGTCTTCAACACCTGACCCTCGTCTCTGTTGTCTTCAACACCTGACCCTCGTCTCTGTTGTCTTCAACACCTGACCCTCGTCTCTGTTGTCTTCAACACCTGACCCTCGTCTCTGTTGTCTTCAACACCTGACCCTCGTCTCTGTTGTCTTCAACACCTGACCTCGTCTCTGTTGTCTTCAACACCTGACCCTCGTCTCTGTTGTCTTCAACACCTGACCCTCGTCTCTGTTGTCTTCAACACCTGACCCTCGTCTCTGTTGTCTTCAACACCTGACCCTCGTCTCTGTTGTCTTCAACACCTGACCCTCGTCTCTGTTGTCTTCAACACCTGACCCTCGTCTCTGTTGTCTTCAACACCTGACCCTCGTCTCTGTTGTCTTCAACACCTGACCCTCGTCTCTGTTGTCTTCAACACCTGACCCTCGTCTCTGTTGTCTTCAACACCTGACCCTCGTCTCTGTTGTCTTCAACACCTGACCCTCGTCTCTGTTGTCTTCAACACCTGACCCTCGTCTCTGTTGTCTTCAACACCTGACCCTCGTCTCTGTTGTCTTCAACACCTGACCCTCGTCTCTGTTGTCTTCAACACCTGACCCTCGTCTCTGTTGTCTTCAACACCTGACCCTCGTCTCTGTTGTCTTCAACACCTGACTCTCGTCTCTGTTGTCTTCAACACCTGACTCTCGTCTCTGTTGTCTTCAACACCTGACTCTCGTCTCTGTTGTCTTCAACACCTGACTCTCGTCTCTGTTGTCTTCAACACCTGACCATCGTCTCTGTTGACTTCAACACCTGACTCTCGTCTCTGTTGTCTTCAACACCTGACCCTCGTCTCTGGTGTCTTCAACACCTGACCCTCGTCTCTGTTGTCTTCAACACCTGACCCTCGTCTCTGTTGTCTTCAACACCTGACTCTCGTCTCTGTTGTCTTCAACACCTGACCCTCGTCTCTGGTGTCTTCAACACCTGACCCTCGTCTCTGGTGTCTTCAACAGCAGTTGAAACATATTATCTTTCAAATCCATATATACAACATTCTTATCAACTGAACTGAGTCTCTGCTCCCCCTAGATAGGTGACCTCTGAACCCTACTCCCCTAGTATAGATGACCTCTGACCCCTGCTCCCCTAGTATATGTGACCTCTGACCCCTGCTCCCCTAGTATAGGTGACCTCTGACCCCTACTCCCCTAGTATAGGTGACCTCTGACCCCCGGCTCCCCTAGTATAGGTGACCTCTGCTCCCCTAGTATATGTGATCTCTAACCCCTGCTCCCCAAGTATAGGTGATCTCTGACCCCTACACTCCCAAGTATAGGTGACCTCTGACCCCTACTCCCCTAGTATAGGTGATCTCTGACCCCTACACTCCCAAGTATAGGTGACCTCTGACCCCTACTCCCCTAGTATAGGTGATCTCTGACCCCTACACTCCCTAGTATAGTGACCTCTGACCCCTGCTCCCCTAGTATAGGTGATCTCTGACCCCTACACTCCCTAGTATAGGCATCCTCTGACCTTGGGCCAGTCTGCTTGAGCCTCTGAGGCTGGATCAACATCTGACAAGTATGGGAGTCTCTCTCTCTCTGGCCACCCTTGAAAAAATAGAAAGGTAAGGGGAGGAAAGGAAGGTGAAAGGGGAGGGGAGGGGAGAGAAAGAGAAAGAGAGAGAGATGCAACTAAGTTGGTGGGAGGAGTGACAGGTGGTAGAAGTTATCACAGATGGTGTCACTCTAAGTGCTCTGCTCTGTCTCTGTCTCTCTCTCTCTCTCTCTCTCTCTCTCTCTCTCTCTCTCTCTCTCTCTTCCTCCTCCACTGATAACTATAACAGGTGGTTGCTCCAGAGCGTGGGCAAGCACATTGACAGTGTGAAGTGATGGGTGAAGTGTGGGCAGTGGTGGTGGGTTAGGGGTGACAGTGTGGAAGGATAGGTGGGCAGTGTGTAGATGAATAGTTCAGAGAACCGACACGTTATAAATTAGACACATATGCAACACTTGGGTATCTTTATTGAGGAAACGTATCGCCACACAGTGGCTTCATCAGTCCAATACAAAGCAGAAATTTGTAAGGAGAGTAGGAGTTTGAGGTAATCAGTCCCTCGGCCTGGAGTCGATGTGTCCAGGCCGAGGGACTGATTACCTCAAACTCCTCCTCTCCTTACACCTTTCTGCTTTGTATTGGACTGATGAAGCCACTGTGTGGCGAAACGTTTCCTCAATAAAGATACCCAAGTGTTGCATATGTGTCTAATTTATATAGGTGGGCAGTGGTGGGTTAGGGGTGACAGTGTGAGAGAACAGGTGAGCCACCAACATAACTTAGATGTTGTAACTACAAACACACACACACACACACACACACACACAAAAGGTCTGAGCAACTTGGTGAAAATGATCAAACGAGACAATTAGCGGAGCACAGGAAAAACACACAGGCATGCAGGTGGGTGTGTGTGTGTGTGTGTTGCTCCAGGCTGGTGGTGGAACCTACTTCCCTCTCCGAGCCTGCCACCTCATCTGACCACTCCAGTAAGGGAGAGGGAGGGAGAGAGGGGGAGTGCGAGGGGAAAGGCTGGGAGGTAGGAAGGCAGGCAAAGAGATGAAAGAGTCGCCTGGATGCAAAAGCGAGAGAGGGAGAGGAGGGAGAAAGTATAGAAGGCTGTCTCTTTAAATTCAGATTATATTTTTCTTGCATAGTTTTTTCCCCCTTAGACAGTGAAACAATCACCAGGACAACACAACCCAACTAACATCAACCATGTCAACACCATCAACCATGTCAACCACCATGAAACATGTCAACACCATGAAACATGTCAACACCATGAAACATGTCAACACCATGAAACATGTCAACACCATGAAACATGTCAACACCATCAACCATGTCAACACCATGAAACATGTCAACACCCTCAACCATGTCAACACCATCAACCATGTCAACACCATGAAACATGTCAACCACCATCAACCATGTCAACATCATCAACCATGTCAACACCATGAAACATGTCAACACCATCAACCATGTCAACACCATGAAACATGTCAACCACCATCAACCATGTCAACACCATGAAACATGTCAACCACCATCAACCATGTCAACATCATCAACCATGTCAACACCATGAAACATGTCAACCACCATCAACCATGTCAACCACCATCAACCATGTCAACCACCATGAAACATGTCAACACCATGAAACATGTCAACCACCATCAAACATGTCAACACCATGAAACATGTCAACACCATGAAACATGTCAACACCATCAAACATGTCAACACCATGAAACATGTCAACACCATGAAACATGTCAACACCATGAAACATGTCAACACCATCAACCATGTCAACCACCATCAACCATGTCAACACCATGAAACATGTCAACATCATGAAACATGTCAACACCATGAAACATGTCAACACCATGAAACATGTCAACACCATGAAACATGTCAACACCATCAACCATGTCAACACCATAAAACATGTCAACACCATCAACCATGTCAACACCATCAACCATGTCAACACCATGAAACATGTCAACCACCATCAACACCATGAAACATGTCAACACCATCAACCATGTCAACACCATGAAACATGTCAACCACCATCAACCATGTCAACACCATGAAACATGTCAACCACCATCAACCATGTCAACATCATCAACCATGTCAACACCATGAAACATGTCAACCACCATCAACCATGTCAACCACCATCAACCATGTCAACCACCATGAAACATGTCAACACCATGAAACATGTCAACCACCATCAAACATGTCAACACCATGAAACATGTCAACACCATGAAACATGTCAACACCATCAAACATGTCAACACCATCAAACATGTCAACACCATGAAACATGTCAACACCATCAACCATGTCAACCACCATCAACCATGTCAACACCATGAAACATGTCAACACCAAGAAACATGTCAACACCATGAAACATGTCAACACCATGAAACATGTCAACACCATGAAACATGTCAACACCATGAAACATGTCAACACCATGAAACATGTCAACACCATGAAACATGTCAACACCATGAAACATGTCAACCACCATCAACCATGTCAACCACAGCTTTCATTGTTTCAATTACAATAATAATCTTTATTTCTACAGGTACATGTACAAGGTATACAGACCATAGCTGACATCAATGACATACTACTATATAGAAAGCCCCTTATGTAGAGCATTTCAGGCACATTAAGTCAATTCTGTCCCCAGGATGCGACCCACACCAGTTAACTAACATCCAGGTACCTATTTTACTGATAGGTGAACATGGACAGCAGGTTTCTTAAAGAAACGTGTCGTAATGTTTTCACCCGTACAGGGTATCGAACCACGGACCTCAATGTGTGAGCTGAGTGCGCTACCAACCCAGGTACCACCTGTACAATAAGGAGTCTACGTATCTGCGAGTCACTATCGTCACAATAAAGAATCTAAGAGTCTACTACCGTCACAATAAAGAATCTAAGAGTCTACTACCTTCACAATAAAGAATCTAAGAGTCTACTACCTTCACAATAAAGAATCTAAGAGTCTACTACCGTCACAATAAAGAATCTAAGAGTCTACTACCTTCACAATAAAGAATCTAAGAGTCTACTACCGTCACAATAAAGAATCTAAGAGTCTACTACCGTCACAAAGAATCTAAGAGTCTACTACCGTCACAATATAGAATCTAAGAGTCTACTACCGTCACAATAAAGAATCTAAGAGTCTACTACCGTCACAATAAAGAATCTAAGAGTCTACTACCGTCACAATAAAGAATCTAAGAGTCTACTACCTTCACAATAAAGAATCTAAGAGTCTACTACCTTCACAATAAAGAATCTAAGAGTCTACTACCGTCACAATTTAGAATCTAAGAGTCTACTACCGTCACAATAAAGAATCTAAGAGTCTACTACCGTCACAATATAGAATCTAAGAGTCTACTACCGTCACAATTTAGAATCTAAGAGTCTACTACCGTCACAATAAAGAATCTAAGAGTCTACTACCGTCACAATAAAGAATCTAAGAGTCTACTACCGTCACAATTTAGAATCTAAGAGTCTACTACCGTCACAATTAGAATCTAAGAGTCTACTACCGTCACAATATAGAATCTAAGAGTCTACTACCGTCACAATATAGAATCTAAGAGTCTACTACCGTCACAATTTAGAATCTAAGAGTCTACTACCGTCACAATATAGAATCTAAGAGTCTACTACCGTCACAATATAGAATCTAAGAGTCTACTACCGTCACAATTTAGAATCTAAGAGTCTACTACCGTCACAATTTAGAATCTAAGAGTCTACTACCGTCACAATATAGAATCTAAGAGTCTACTACCGTCACAATATAGAATCTAAGAGTCTACTACCTTCACAATATAGAATCTAAGAGTCTACTACCGTCACAATAAAGAATCTAAGAGTCTACTACCGTCACAATAAAGAATCTAAGAGTCTACTACCGTCACAATAAAGAATCTAAGAGTCTACTACCTTCACAATAGTCTAATTGCAGCAAATTCTGACCTTTTTTTTAAATCTTGTCTTAAACATGCTTAGTGTTAATATTACGTCTCTTAGTAATTAATCTTAGAGTAACACTACTGTTTTACCTTCTACGAGTGTGTGTGTGTGTGTGTGTGTCTTCTATACATACACACACACACACACACAGCGGTGTATGTTGAATACAGCGGTGCATGTTGAATACAGCGGTGTATGTTAAATACAGCGGTGCATGTTGAATACAGCGGTGTATGTTGAATACAGCGGTGTATGTTGAATACAGCGGTGCATGTTGAATACAGCGGTGCATGTTGAATACAGCGGTGCATGTTGAATACAGCGGTGCATGTTGAATACAGCGGTGTATGTTGAATACAGCGGTGCATGTTGAATACAGCGGTGTATGTTGAATACAGCGGTGTATGTTGAATACAGCGGTGTATGTTGAATAGAGCGGTGTATGTTGAATACAGCGGTGTATTTTGAATACAGCGGTGCATGTTGAATACAGCGGTGTATGTTGAATACAGTGGTGCATGTTGAATACAGCGGTGCATGTTGAATACAGCGGTGTATGTTGAATACAGCGGTGTATGTTGAATACAGCGGTGTATGTTGAATACAGCGGTGCATGTTGAATACAGCGGTGCATGTTGAATACAGCGGTGCATGTTGAATACAGCGGTGCATGTTGAATACAGCGGTGCATGTTGAATACAGCGGTGTATGTTGAATACAGCGGTGTATGTTGAATACAGAGGTGTATGTTGAATACAGCGGTGTATGTTGAATACAGCGGTGTATGTTAAATACAGCGGTGTATGGATGTGAGAGTTGAAGAAGAAAAATGAGGAACAGGTGTATACTTCTGTCTCTCACTCCCTCCTCCCACCTACACTCTCTCACTCCCCTC
>WNWK01003722.1:47500-132500 GCA_009830355.1 Cherax destructor
TTCAAACAAATGAGGTACTGCATATATAAAATAATTAACACAAAAATAATGGCACACACAGGACTAAAATGGTAATTTAGCACACTGGGAAAGAGTAGTGAATAAATTATCACATAGAATTAGCAGAAAACACAAGAAAAATGCAATGAAAATTGAGTAAATGCATGAGAAGAAAAAAAAATAATACACGGCCTGGTCACAGACCGGGCCGCAGGGGCATTGACCCCCGGAACTCTCTCCAGGTAATATATGTAAGAGGCCCACGACTGTTCATCAGTCTCTCACCATATATAAGGGGAAGTATCAACAGACCCCTTGCTGTGATTCGTATATTGGACTGCGTGCGGCCAGCAGTAACAGCCTGGTTGATCAAGCGTTGACCCACTAGGAGGCCTGGTCTGAGACAGGGGGGGGGGTATGAAGGGTAAGAGAGGTGTGGATGACATAATATATAAGTATGAACATACATTTATGCACAACAATGCAGTTATTATACGCCAATGAATAGTTACTGGGGAAGGTGTTGATGGGAGGGGATGTGGAGGTGGTAGGTGTTGAAGGAGGGATAAGTGGGAGGGGGAGAGAGAGAGAGAATATCGAGGGAGGGAGGGACGAGTTAGCGGGGAGTGAGGGAGGCGATAAGGGGAAAGAAAGGGAGGGGAGGACAGTTGCAGCGTGTCCCTAATGGCTTCAACAGAACCGCCGGCAGTCTTCAGAAGAATCACTGTGTGAAGAGAAAAAGGAGAAAGAGGAGAGGAAGAGGAGGAGGAGGAGGAGGACGTTGGTGGTGTCTTTGAGAGGGTGTGCCACCAGCAGTGCCTCCTGACATAACAAACACTAGGTGTCTCTGACAACAGTGTACACCTCACCAGAGACTACCCTCAACATGACACACTAGTTCATAATGACACACAACCTGCTAGGTACCCAAGCCTAGATGATGAGTACCACCAGACAGTCCTATGTGTACTACCACAACCTTACACTTGTTCTCTGTCTGGGAAAAGTGATGACCTGTGCCACTGATGAAACTATAACTGACAGTGGTGACCACTAGGCAGCAAGATGCAATTATTGGTTTATCTGACTTTGTTTTGATCTGGGATGAGGACACATTTTGGTGTGGGAGGAATGGAAGACATTTTGGTGTGGGAGGAATGAAAGACATTCTGGTGTGGGAGGAATGAAAGACATTCTAGTGTGGGAGGAATGGAAGACATTCTAGTGTGGGAGGAATGAAAGACATTCTAGTGTGGGAGGAATGAAAGACATTCTAGTGTGGGAGGAATGGAAGACATTCTAGTGTGGGAGGAATGAAAGACATTCTAGTGTGGGAGGAATGGAAGACATTCTGGTGTGGGAGGAATGAAAGACATTCTAGTGTGGGAGGAATGAAAGACATTCTAGTGTGGGAGGAATGGAAGACATTCTGGTGTGGGAGGAATGAAAGACATTCTAGTGTGGGAGGAATGAAAGACATTCTAGTGTGGGAGGAATGAAAGACATTCTAGTGTGGGAGGAATGGAAGACATTCTAGTGTGGGAGGAATGAAAGACATTCTAGTGTGGGAGGAATGGAAGACATTCTGGTGTGGGAGGAATGAAAGACATTCTAGTGTGGGAGGAATGAAAGACATTCTAGTGTGGGAGGAATGGAAGACATTCTAGTGTGGGAGGAATGAAAGACATTCTAGTGTGGGAGGAATGAAAGACATTCTAGTGTGGGAGGAATGAAAGACATTCTAGTGTGGGAGGAATGAAAGACATTCTAGTGTGGGAGGAATGAAAGACATTCTGGTGTGGGAGGAATGAAAGACATTCTAGTGTGGGAGGAATGAAAGACATTCTGGTGTGGGAGGAATGAAAGACATTCTAGTGTGGGAGGAATGAAAGACATTCTAGTGTGGGAGGAATGAAAGACATTCTAGTGTGGGAGGAATGGAAGACATTCTAGTGTGGGAGGAATGGAAGACATTCTGGTGTGGGAGGAATGAAAGACATTCTAGTGTGGGAGGAATGAAAGACATTCTAGTGTGGGAGGAATGAAAGACATTCTAGTGTGGGAGGAATGAAAGACATTCTGGTGTGGGAGGAATGAAAGACATTCTAGTGTGGGAGGAATGAAAGACATTCTAGTGTGGGAGGAATGAAAGACATTCTAGTGTGGGAGGAATGAAAGACATTCTGGTGTGGGAGGAATGAAAGACATTCTAGTGTGGGAGGAATGAAAGACATTCTGGTGTGGGAGGAATGAAAGACATTCTAGTGTGGGAGGAATGGAAGACATTCTAGTGTGGGAGGAATGAAAGACATTCTAGTGTGGGAGGAATGGAAGACATTCTAGTGTGGGAGGAATGGAAGACATTCTGGTGTGGGAGGAATGAAAGACATTCTAGTGTGGGAGGAATGAAAGACATTCTAGTGTGGGAGGAATGGAAGACATTCTAGTGTGGGAGGAATGGAAGACATTCTGGTGTGGGAGGAATGAAAGACATTCTAGTGTGGGAGGAATGAAAGACATTCTAGTGTGGGAGGAATGAAAGACATTCTAGTGTGGGAGGAATGAAAGACATTCTGGTGTGGGAGGAATGAAAGACATTCTAGTGTGGGAGGAATGAAAGACATTCTGGTGTGGGAGGAATGAAAGACATTCTAGTGTGGGAGGAATGAAAGACATTCTAGTGTGGGAGGAATGAAAGACATTCTAGTGTGGGAGGAATGGAAGACATTCTAGTGTGGGAGGAATGAAAGACATTCTGGTGTGGGAGGAATGAAAGACATTCTGGTGTGGGAGGAATGAAAGACATTCTAGTGTGGGAGGAATGAAAGACATTCTGGTGTGGGAGGAATGAAAGACATTCTAGTGTGGGAGGAATGAAAGACATTCTAGTGTGGGAGGAATGGAAGACATTCTAGTGTGGGAGGAATGGAAGACATTCTGGTGTGGGAGGAATGAAAGACATTCTAGTGTGGGAGGAATGAAAGACATTCTAGTGTGGGAGGAATGAAAGACATTCTAGTGTGGGAGGAATGGAAGACATTCTAGTGTGGGAGGAATGGAAGACATTCTAGTGTGGGAGGAATGGAAGACATTCTAGTGTGGGAGGAATGAAAGACATTCTAGTGTGGGAGGAATGGAAAAAAGTTAACATTCAGCACTCAAGAGGAAAATCTGAGGTGACATTAGACTTTAGCGCTTAAGAAGACCAACATAAGAAACCCTGGTTGTAAGTCAGTCAAAGAACCTTGCAACACTAAGGAGTGTATCACACTAATACACAGGCAATAGTGGCAATACGTTTTACAGGGTATTAGTTTGCTTACACTGCCACTCTCTTTGACACGTGGCCTCTCATCTCATTTCAGTGTTCGGGGAAAGCACGGAGCACCTTGCGAGGTGTTTCATCTTCATGAATACACCGAAAGAACTCGACAGATGCCAGAGGTTCCTGATTTTTCAACGGCCTTCCTTCGTACATGGGAAGAATTATCAACAAACATCTCGCTCTCTTCAAGGGGTAATTTGATAAGTTCCTCAAATTGGTTCCTGCGTGAGACCAGCATTAACAGCCTGCTTAATCAAGCACTGATCTACCAGGAGGCTTAGTCTGGGACAGGGCCACGGGGGCGTTGACCCTCTGAAAACAAACAAACATGGTTCAGGTATCCCCCAGACTCCAGCATTAGAGATGTGTACAGGGTTCAGCATTACAGACGTGTACAAGGCCAGTATTCTCGAGGTTACTCACCTAGCAAGACTTCCTCGTACACTCACAAGTCAACATTTATACAACATGGTGAGCAGCCTTCAGCAGTGTTACTCTGGCTGTATCTTTCCCTGGCACCTTCCTCGAAGCATTTTATCAACTGTCATTCATTCCTGGAGTAAGTCTCAGACCTTTCATTCACAACATATATTTACTTTGAGAGATCAAGTCAACGGAACAAATGAGAGCTCTGGCTCACCGATGGTTCTAAATTCACCCTGTACCACTATAATAAAGATATTGTTAGGCAAGAACTTTAAAATTACCCGAGGTAAGATTACAGCTCTTAGCTTGTAAAATATAATGTGGCAACTCTTATTTATAATTCCGTTCAAACTTAAGGTGTATTAGGGAGAGAGAGAGAGAGAGAGAGAGAGAGAGAGAGAGAGAGAGAGGAGGAGAGAGATGAGAGCAGGGAGAGAGAAGAACCTGGGAGTGGAAGTGACCTGCCAACAGAGGTGGAGGCTCTGCAGTGTTAAGTCGATAAGCCAGTGGAAGGAATGTCAACAGTGAGAGCGTGGAGGACCCTGGGCCAGTGACTGAACCTGGCCCACCAGGCCAATCCTTCCTCTGACCTTGACCTGGAGGACCCTGGGCCAGTGACTGAACCTGCCCACCAGGCCAATCCTTCCTCTGACCTTGACCTGGAGGACCCTGGGCCAGTGACTGAACCTAGCCCACCAGGTCAATCCTTCCTCTGACCTTGACCTGGAGGACCCTGGGCCAGTGACTGAACCTGGCCCACCAGGTAGGTCAATCCTTCCTCTGACCTTGACCTGGAGGACCCTGGGCCAGTGACTGAACCTGGCCCACCAGGCCAATCCTTCCTCTGACCTTGACCTGGAGGACCCTGGGCCAATGACTGAACCTGGCCCACCAGGCCATTCCTTCCTCTGACCTTGACCTGAAGGACCCTGGGCCAGTGACTGAACCTGGCCCACCAGACAATCCTTCCACTGACCTTGACCTAGAGGACCCTGGGCCAGTGACTGAACCTGACCTACCTCTCCACTGACCTTGACCTCCACACCTCGTGTGTACCCTATACTCAATCTTGGGATTGGAATTCAGCTCCTGGCCCCGCCTAGACTACTTTGATCGGCATCACTAATTTCTGACCACTTGTGCTGTTCTGAGTTTGTCTCCACCACTGCCTCATCCAAGTCATTCCACTTTTCAACCATCTTGAGACTAAAGAAATACTTCCTGACATCCCTGTGGTTCATGTGTGTCTTCAGCTTCCACCTGTGTTCCCTTGATCCTCGTCCACTTAATTCAGTCTGCCTCTATCTGCGTTATCACTTCCTCCGAGGATTTTGTATGTAGTAATCATGTCTCCCATGTTCTCCCTCTCATATGCCAAGGCTCTTGTGTTTATTAGTAATTTCGGGGTGCAGTATCTAAGGAGTACAGTTCTAGGGACTTCAGGCACTCCCAATAATTTAGGTGGTTGACCGAGTTCATACGAGCTGTGAAGGTCACTGTACATTTTCCAGCTTTGCCATCATTTCACTTGTCTTGAAGGAGGAAGTGAACACAGCAATATTCCAGCCTAGAGAGAACCAGTGACCTGGAATATTGGATCTTTTTGAGTTTCTTGACGTGCTTGACCAGGCGTAGGCTTCATGCTGAGGCTGTGTACTCCATGATTAGTTTAACGCATGTCGTGTATGATAAGGTTCTGAAGGGTTCTTCAAGTTTTTCAATGTTATTCCGAGGTTTGCTAATCTAGTATATGCTACTGACGTTATAATCTTTGTGCGCAATTCTGGCGATATGCTTGGTGTTATATTCACCCCTAGGTCCTTCCATTCTCTAAAATTTGCAGATTCTCTCCGCCCATGTACTCTGAGTCCGGTCTGTCCTCTGCTTATGCAATTAGCATGACTTCACATTTGTTCGAGTGGGACTCGAGATGCCACTTATATGTCCACATCTCAAGACCGTTGAGGTCTCCCTGGAGTTTATCACTGTCCTCTCCTGTTCTTATTATTCTTATTGGTTCTATATCATTGGCAAACAGTGACACGTAGGACTCTAATGCCCTCTGGCAGGTCACTCGTAGTGGTCTTAAAACTGGTCCTTGCAGAACCCCATTCGTTACTATCGCCAATTCTGATGTCTCATCCCTTACTGTTACTCTCTACTTTGTGATTCAGGTATTCTCTGGCCCACTAGAGCAGTCTGTATTTTAAACCTGATGTTCCTCTAATTTCTGAATTACTCTCTGGTGTGGAACTGTATCAAATGCTTTCCTGCAGTTCAAGAAGACGCAGTCCTCCCAACCCTACCTGGTGAATGTCCCACACCAAGCCTCCCCTGTCTTGTTTCATTACTGTGACTGTCAAGGAATTTCGGCAGATTCGTAAGAAAGGATTTTCCAACCCAAAATCGATGCTGGTTTCCTGTAAAAATCTTCTCTTCAAGTGTTCCAATATTGTTTTCCTTGCTATCTTCAGAACATATGACAGTATGCATATTAGAGATACTGGTGTTAGAGATACTGTTGTTACAGTTACTGGTGTTAGAGATACTGGTTTCTGGTTCAATGTCTCTTGTCTGACCCCTCTGTATATATAAGGACCACATTTGACTTATTTTCTAATTTTCTGACACTTGTCTTGACTGGAGAGTTTGGTTGCATATCATTGCTTGCTTGTGTGTATGTGTGTGTGTGTGTGTGTGTGTGTGTGTGTGTGTGTGTGTGTGTACACTCACTGGTAACAACAAACAGCAGTCGTCTGACATTCGAGTCTCTCACATAATCATATTAGAAGCCGCACTCTCACTCTTGTGTTATCTTCCACTGTTGCTACTAGTAGAGATAGAGAGAGATATAGAGAGAGAGAGACAGAAAAGGGAAGGAAGGTGTTACAACAAGCTGCTTGACTAACTTCATTTTACTCTCCTGTGTTCCTTCAGTTTCTCGTCTTCAGTCACACGTACCGAGTCCTTAACTGTGCAAAGTCACACCACGTTTTCTGTCAGTGTCTTGTTTTAAGGTCACGGCTCGTTTCCTTGTGTGTCTGGAGTCACAGCACAATGTCTCATGTCACACTACGTCTTAGAGCCGCCTTGTAGGCCTACAACCACATCACATACTGAGCCTTTCTTAACAACAAAGGCACGAGTGGAACACTGAAGTCACACTGACTGGGTTCAATGACCCATTAATCACTAGAGATTATTTTTTTCCCACGAACGAGCCACCAAAACTCTGTCAACATCTCCAGAATTTCTGACATGACTCAAAATCCACTCTACTTCGAAAAAGTCAATGCTAGCATGCCCGTGCACTCTGCCCAGGTTCTTCAAACTCATTATTCACGAAAACAAATTAGAAGAAAAAAACACGTGCCTTTAATATCTAATGGAGACAGAGTCTTAACACAGGAACCACCACTCCCGTCTTTAAAACCCACGTATTTAGACCCACGTTATTAGTCTGCAACTAAACCTGACAAACTATGTATTCTGAGAGACGAGCTCACTATTACCGTTCAGCACTCACAGGAACGGTGCAAATATTAGCAACATGTACTCACGGGTATAGTGCCACCATTAGCAACATGTACTCACAGAAACGGTGCCACTACTAGCAACTTGTACTCACAGGAATAGTGCCACCAGCACAAAGCATACCTGAAACACAAACATTATATAAATATCTAATATAACCTGTTATATGCATTACTAATATATATATATATATATATATATATATATATATATATATATATATATATATATATATATATATATAATGCTGGAAAACATGTATACTACGCATATATAAAACATTTGATATTAATACAAATATGCATGGAAGTAGATGTGTGTACAGGTGTAAGTGTGGACGCTGGTGTGGTGGACACAGATGTGTCTGGTGGGTGTGGGTGGGCGTTCGTGTGGGTGGCCGTGGGCGCGTCTGGACAAGTCTTCAGCAAGAGCAAAGAAACCGTGACAACTGTGACGTCACTACCAACTGTGTGGCTGTCCCTCTTTCCATCCTCCATCCTCGTCTTCCATCCTCCATCCTCGTCTTCCATCCTCCATCCTCGCCTTCCATCCTCCATCTTCGTTTTCCATCCTCCTTTTATTTCTTATCCTTTTCTAATTTTCCTCTTCCATCTACCAATTTCTCTCTCTCAGGATGATAGTGAGGGTGCAGAGAATAGTATAGAAGTTACACTATTACAAGTGTAACATAACAGTGTAGAGCTGTAACAAAACACAAACACTGTAAGACAACACTGACACTAGCAGTGTAGTAACCTAACTTACTTAAGAGAGTGATTAGTTTCTCAGATATTACTTACATGACTTGAGAGTTGTAGTGGCAGGAGTGTGTTGACCTCTGCTACACTCGTTAACACCCAACCACACTCCCCCAAACACACACACATAGCTTTAAGAAGGGGTACGATAAAGCTCAAGGAGCAGGGAGTGGACCTAGTAGCGACCAGCGAAGAGGCAGGGGCCAGGAGCTATGACTCGACCCATACAACCACAAATAAGAGATTACAAACACACACACACACAAATACACGTGAAAACTGGAGAGGAACAACAGATAGGAAACTGTTGGCTAAATGCTAACTTTTTACAGTCAGAAATTTCCTGGAATGTGCTAGTACAAGAGAGAGAGAGAGAGAGAGAGAGAGAGAGAGAGAGAGAGAGAGAGAGAGAGAGAGAGAGAAAAGAGAGAGAAAAAGAGAGAGAGAGAAAAAGAGGGAGAGAGGGATGGAGACTCCAGTCACTATAGGTGTGGAAACCCAGTAAAACATGGGGAAAAAAGTAGGCTTGGGTGCCACCCCAGAGAGAGAGGCTTAAGAGGGTGGGGGGTTATTGGACGGCCTCTGAGTGACACTTGAGAGCCAAGAGTCCTCTGCCCCTAACTGTGATGGTCCTCTTGGCACTGTTTGCACAAAACTTTATCACTTGCTTCCTCTCTCTCTCTCTCTCTCTCTCTGGGACAGAGAGAGGTGAGGGCAAGAGGTGAGGTAGATAACAGCTTACAAACAACAATAGAAACACAACCTTGTAAAGCCTTCTGTGAGAGAGACAACTTGAAGAAATATAAAATACAATATACATAAATTACAGGTTAACTATACAAAATTTTGAAGGTAAAAGAATGAGAGAGATGAACTACAAAATACAATAATATATTAAATATCGACACTAAATAACGAGGAAGTGGAGAAGGGTGATAAAGTTAACATAAAATGAATGAGAGATAAGTGAGAAACACAATGATAAAACATGAGAGAGAGGGGGGAAGAAGGTGGAAAAGAGAAAGATGGGTGTAGGAAATGAGGAGAGGGATGGTGGGTAAAATTAAAGGATTGAAGGGATGGAAAAAGGGAAGGGATGTGGTGAGTGGAAGGGGAAAAAAAGGGAGGAATGGAAGTAAGAGAAGTAAAAGATGAAGGGAGAGAGGAAGGGGAGAGACGCTCTCGTTGGAGGGATAAGGAAGGAAGGGAGGGAAGGAAGGAGGGAGGGAGGGAAGAAGGGAAGGAAGGAAGGGAGAGAAGGAGGGAGAGAAGGAGGGAGGGAAGGAAGGAAGGAGGGAGGGAGTATAATTAGAGTAAATAATGACGAGGGAGGGAGACTCTCCAGGCTCGTTAGGGCCAAAGGTAATTGAGTTATTACACATGATGTTATACACTCACGGGACTGGCACACACACACACACACACACACACACACACACACACACACACCGTCCACAGGAACAGGCTGTTAGAATTAAATGGCCCAGGATCAAGGGGACACAGGTGGGAGCTGAAGACACATGACCTACAGGAATGTCAGGAAGTATTTCTTTAGTCTCAGGCTGGTTGAAAAGTGGAATGACTTCGATGAGCAGTGGTGGAGGCTAACTCAATACACAGCTTCATGAATAAATGTGATAAGGCACAAAAGGTCAGAAATCAGTGGTGCATATCAAAAATTATCTAAGAGGTGGGGCCAGTAACAGTCTCAACCCCTTTAAACACAACTTCGTTAGTACAACTCAGTGAATACACACACACAGCAGGTGTAACGCGAGGACACATGTAAGAGAAGATAACATGTGTAGGTACACATATAACCGAAGATAACATGTGAAGGTACACGTACAACCAACGATAACATGTGAAGGTATACGTACAACCAACGATAACATGTGAAGGTACACGTACAACCAAAGATAACATGTGAAGGTACACGCACAACCAACGATAACATGTGAAGGTACACGTACAACCAAAGATAACATGTGAAGGTACACGTACAACCAACGATAACATGTGAAGGTACACGTACAACCAACGATAACATGTGAAGGTACACGTACAACCAACGATAACATGTGAAGGTACACGTACAACCAAAGATAACATGTGAAGGTACACGTACAACCAAAGATAACATGTGAAGGTACACGTACAACCAAAGATAACATGTAAACAACCAGTTTGAGAGAGAGAACTGGAAGAGGGTACAGCATCAGAGACCAACACTGACCCAAACATTAGCAACGAAGACAATAATCATCAAGAAGTGATAATGACGATGAAGGAAGGAAGGAGACAGACCAACAAGGCTGAAGGAAGAAGAAGGGAGCTAACAGAAGACAAACCAAAGGGAGATAAAGAACATTCGAACAACAAAGACAGACGTTATGACACTAAAGGAATCTGTCATCCCGGAAGCAGTGAGATCGCTCACCACATCTCCAAGAATACAAAGGAGAAACAATAACACTGTGTGACCCCCCCCCCCACACTGAAAAGCAAGGGTGCAGTTAAGTAAACTAAGTACACTAAGGGGTGCAACAAGTGCACTAAGAGGTGCAACAAGTATATTAAGGGGTGCAACAAGTGCACTAAGAGGTGCAACAAGTGCATTAAGAGGTGCAACAAGTATATTAAGGGGTGCAACAAGTGCACTAAGAGGTGCAACAAGTGCACTAAGAGGTGCAACAAGTATATTAAGGGGTGCAACAAGTGCACTAAGAGGTGCAACAAGTGCACTAAGAGGTGCAACAAGTATATTAAGGGGTGCAACAAGTACACTAAGAGGTGCAACAAGTATATTAAGGGTGCAACAAGTACACTAAGAGGTGCAACAAGTACACTAAGGGGTGCAATAAGTGCACTAAGGAGTGCAACAAGTACACTAAGGTGTGCAACAAGTACACTAAGGTGTACAAGTACACTAAGGTCTACAAGTACACTAAGGGGTGCAACAAGTACACTACGGTGTGCAACAAGTACACTAAGGGGTGCAAAAAGTACACTAAGGGGTGCAAAAAGTACACTAAGGTGTGAAACAAGTACACTTATGGGTGCAACAAGTACACTAAGCAATAACAAATGCAGAGTCCAGATTCTGAAGACCCTCCTTTCATATAAAAGGGGAATTACCAAGAGGCCTCTGGCTGTCTTCCGGAGGAAACTTGGCGGTCTCCTTCAGACAGTTCCTGATTACTCGGGCTGTGGTGGTGCCGCATATCATGAACTACCTTCTGTCAATACCAGTAATCTGTGTGATCATGCCAGCAACCGGGCAGTGAGGTAATGACCCCGGAACCCTGGGCAGGTAGATACCAACGTCATAAATCAGTCTCGATGGGAACGACAGAAATTAACTATGAAAAAAATTGTTAAAGAAAGCAGACCTCTCAATATTGGAGAGAGAAAAACTAGGGACCATGACCACGACATAAAAGATATGTCGAAGAATCGATAAAGCAAAGATAAAGTGTTTGAAAAGAGACACACATAAGTCAATATGTATTTTATTTAGTCTAACAATATTTGCGTGTAAAAAACTATAGGTTAGTAGAAGCAAAATATTCAGTCTTAAGAAGAAATCACTTGGAGTGTATCTGGTGGGTATTCCGGGGGTCAACGCCCCCGCGACCTTTTCATTTACTTCTCCAAGGCTGTGGGCCCTCACAGTCCACACCTACACCTTGAGGATCATTCTTTCTAAGAGTGGTTAGGGAATGGAGTGATCAGGACGAGGAGGGTTCGCAAGCAGTCTATATATATATATAGTTCCAGCAGTAAACTTCACGAGACCAGGAATTTGGTGTTTGTTGGTGAAGAGTTTGAGAGGTGGTGGCAGGAGCAGAGACTCGACCACCTCAATCACAACACAGTCACCAGTCTAACACAGTTTTAAAAGCATATCTGGAGCACAACACAAAGATTCAAGTGCCATAGTTATGCTCGCAACACCTCTCTGTATTTTTGTATTCCTTAGGAATGCCAAACACGCAGGCAGAAATCTCCCAAATATTTTAGCAGTTGGTGAAGAGTTCATATACAGTTGAGGGTGATGGAGGCCAGTGTTGGAGGATGGTGGTGAGGAAGAGATATCTGGATGGAGGAGGAGGGTGATGGGGTGAGAAAGAGAATATGGTAGAGTGCAAGAGAAAAGTAATGGGGTAGGGGAAAAGGTATGGTTGGGTAGAGATGAATGGTAAAGGGGAAAGATGCAATGGATGAAAGAAGATTCCTTATGTATTTTAAGTGTAATTGTTTATGTGACAATCTAAATTTAATTTAAATGGTCAATTAGGAGGATGTATGAAAGTTGCAGATGTATATACCAGAAGATATGTTTACCGGGCTCAAGATCTCCACCACCACCTGCAGACCTTCCCCTCCCACCCGGTCCTGGCGACACTCTGAAGGGCGAGACGTTCTTCGCCCTGGACATGAGTTTCGCCCTAGAAGTTTCACCTTCTAGCAGAATGATTTGTTTTGGTTGGTGGGAAAGAGAGTGCTAACCCACACGGAGACATGACCCCCTATACCCACACGTCACTCATCCCTACACTGGTCTCTCCCTCCCCCCCTCTCTCTCTCTCTCCCTGTACAAGTAAAATTTATTTAATTACTATAATTGTATACTGATGTCTCTTCAACTAACAACAGTTTTAATATGCAAATCTACTGGGCCCAGTACTGACCCTTGTGGAACCCCACTCGTCACACTTGCCTATTCTGACACCTCCTCCTGATCAGTAACTAGTTACTGTTAGTATTCACTGACTAACTCGTATAAACTCGGTCAAGCACCTAAATTACTGGAAGTGCTTGAAGTCCCTGGAAGTGTACTCTTGAGGAAGTAGAAGAGAAAGATACATCATAATCCACACCTGCAAGATACTACTTATAAACACAAGAGGCTTGGCAGACTGTGCACAATACCCTCAGTGTAAAGAAGGCAAGCAATGAGTACACAATGCTCTCAAGCAACACAGGTAACACTCATGTGACGTTGTTACACATATAAGTAGCAGTAACACAAGCCACACACACTCAAGTAACACTCTTGCAACAATACAAATTTCGCCCTCAAGCAAGACACTTCAGTACCAGCTGGCCCTCAAGGACAACACAAAGTGGTGAACTTAATGGTATTCAAGTGTAAAGTAGTGCTTAAACGTCGCGCTCAAGTGCCAGGCGCACCTCGAGCGCTAATTGACCCATAAGAGTTAAAATACCATGATTCGTAAGTGTTATTTGGCCTTATGGTTGAGCTCTAAGATGAATTGACAATTTGAACATGGCGAGGAGATAATCACCATGGAATGGGGGTACACCTCCACCCATTACTATTTCCCCATTTCTCCTCCTCTTTCTTTTTTCTCCCTTTTTTTTAAATAATCATTTGTTTTTCATCATCGTCTTCACACCACCATCTCCACCATCACGACACTACCATATCACCATCACCACCACCACCACCACCACCACCATCTTCACAACTTGTCCTTAAATTGGTTTCCATTTGAGGGGAAATAGTGTGTCAGTGTAACTGACTGAGGAGGCACGCGATGACTCTACCCCTTCCATCCCCTCTCTCCCATCCTCCCTCTCTTTCCCTCCCCTCCATCTCTCTCTCTCTCTCCCTCTCTTACATCTTCACCAATACCACCTCTCTCTCACGCCTCTCCATCAAAACTCCCTCTCAAGTCTTCACTTCCACTAACACTCTTCCCCTCTCACCTCTCCATCACCCACACTCATTCCCACTCTTCTTGGCTTACCCAACACAAGTAAACAATGAAAGTATTATAGTTGTCCAGTCTTCCAATTATGTCCTTCCATTTGTACTGATAAAGATACAATAAAGATACCCATATATCGCACATGTGTCTAATTCTTCATCTTGTTGGACAAATTTAGATTTAGGAAGGAGATCGTGAAGCAATGTTGTAGCAATACAGTTGTATTAAGTGGAACAAATCCCAGGCAGCGTCTCTGGCAGCAAGAACTTTGGGTAACTTTATAGGTTGGACGGGTATGAGAGTGGGTGCGAGTTGGACCTGCCAAGCACGGACCAATAGGCCTACTACAGTATTCCTAATGTTCTTATCATTGGCTTGGTATCTCTTGTTTTAAAGGTTCTAGTTATCCAGGTTATCACAGTAAACATAATTACCAATGTCATTATCACAGCTACCAACACCACACACAACCATCACTGCTACCACTACTACCACCACCATGATCACCAACCACCTCCACAGCAACTTGGGTCAATTACTCTGAGAGTTGAAGGAAGAAGAGAGAGAGGGAGGGGAAGCGAGGTTATCCAGCGTCCCCCCTCCTCTAACACCTCCCTCCCCGCTCTTACAACACCTCCCCGCTCTTACAACACCTCCCCGCTCTTACAACACCTCCCCGCTCTTACAACACCTCCCCGCTCTTACAACACCTCCCCGCTCTTACAACACCTCTTTACCTCCACACTTTTCTTACTCGTCCTCATCAACTACACCAATCCTCCTGTCCCTCCTCTCCATCCACTATACCCCTCACCTTTCCCTCCTCCTCTTCCCCAGGAGTGCCGCTCTGGCACTGTCCTGGACTTGGCCCCAGGAGTGCCGTTGAGGACACATTCTCAGCACAACCTCCTTTTCCAAGACCTATTTTCAAATTGAATTGAAATGTTAATGTCTGTGTACTCTTAGAGTGATGAGAAAATAAATAAATACACTGAGGTATAAGACAGGTGTAAGCCAACACTCTTGCTTCACTCATTTACTCACTACTTTCCCACTTAATTTGACTCCATCATCAGCCACTATAAAATCAGAGAAATCAAATAGAGACTGATCTTGAAGATTGAGACACTTATGCAACATATGGGAATCTTTATTAAGGAAACGTTTCGCCACACAGTGGCTTCATCAGTCCAATACACAGCAGGAAGGTGTAAGGAGAGGAGGAGTTTGAGGCAATCAGTCCCTCGGCCTGGAGGCGATGTGTGGACTGAACACATCGACTCCAGGCCGAGGGACTGATTACCTCAAACTCCTCCTCTCCTTACACCTTCCTGCTTTATATTGGACTGATGAAGCCACTGTGTGGCGAAACGTTTCCTTAATAAAGATTCCCATATGTTGCATAAGTGTCTCAATCTTCAACTCGTCGGTTTTCAAAACCATTTATCAGAACCTGACCTTAAAAAATATATATACAAAGAAAAATTATAAACTGAGTAACTGTAGCGAGTGTTCATTATTAGAGAGGGAAGACTAGTCTGTAATGGTGTAGAGAGGGAACACTAGTCTGTAATGGTGTAGAGAGGGAAGACTAGTCTGTAATGGTGTAGAGAGGGAAGGCTAGTCTGTAATGGTGTAGAGAGGGAACACTAGTCTGTAATGGTGTAGAGAGGGAACACTAGTCTGTAATGGTGTAGAGAGGGAACACTAGTCTGTAATGGTGTAGAGAGGGAACACTAGTCTGTAATGGTGTAGAGAGGGAAGACTAGTCTGTAATGGTGTAGAGAGGGAAGGCTAGTCTGTAATGGTGTAGAGAGGAACACTAGTCTGTAATGGTGTAGAGAGGAAGACTAGTCTGTAATGGTGTAGAGAGGGAACACTAGTCTGTAATGGTGTAGAGAGGAAGACTAGTCTGTAATGGTGTAGAGAGGGAACACTAGTCTGTAATGGTGTAGAGAGGGAACACTAGTCTGTAATGGTGTAGAGAGGGAAGACTAGTCTGTAATGGTGTAGAGAGGGAACACTAGTCTGTAATGGTGTAGAGAGGGAAGACTAGTCTGTAATGGTGTAGAGAGGGAAGACTAGTCTGTAATGGTGTAGAGAGGAGAACTGTCTGTAATGGTGTAGAGAGGAAGACTAGTCTGTAATGGTGTAGAGAGGGAAGCTAGTCTGTAATGGTGTAGAGAGGGAAGACTAGTCTGTAATGGTGTAGAGAGGGAAGACTAGTCTGTAATGGTGTAGAGAGGGAAGACTAGTCTGTAATGGTGTAGAGAGGGAAGACTAGTCTGTAATGGTGTAGAGAGGGAAGACTAGTCTGTAATGGTGTAGAGAGGAAGACTAGTCTGTAATGGTGTAGAGAGGGAAGACTAGTCTGTAATGGTGTAGAGAGGGAAGACTAGTCTGTAATGGTGTAGAGAGGAAGACTAGTCTGTAATGGTGTAGAGAGGGAAGGCTAGTCTGTAATGGTGTAGAGAGGGAAGACTAGTCTGTAATGGTGTAGAGAGGAAGGCTAGTCTGTAATGGTGTAGAGAGGAAGCTAGTCTGTAATGGTGTAGAGAGGGAAGGCTAGTCTGTAATGGTGTAGAGAGGGAAGGCTAGTCTGTAATGGTGTAGAGAGGGAAGACTAGTCTGTAATGGTGTAGAGAGGGAAGACTAGTCTGTAATGGTGTAGAGAGGGAAGGCTAGTCTGTAATGGTGTAGAGAGGGAAGGCTAGTCTGTAATGGTGTAGAGAGGGAAGACTAGTCTGTAATGGTGTAGAGGGGGAAGACTAGTCTGTAATGGTGTAGAGGGAAGCTAGTCTGTAATGGTGTAGAGAGGGAAGACTAGTCTGTAATGGTGTAGAGAGGGAAGGCTAGTCTGTAATGGTGTAGAGAGGGAAGACTAGTCTGTAATGGTGTAGAGAGGGAAGACTAGTCTGTAATGGTGTAGAGAGGGAAGGCTAGTCTGTAATGGTGTAGAGAGGGAACACTAGTCTGTAATGGTGTAGAGAGGGAAGGCTAGTCTGTAATGGTGTAGAGAGAGACTAACTGTGGCCACCTCACTGGTATTGGATCGACTGGAAAACACAATGAATGATTTGAAGGTTGTAATGTGACTCCACAGTGTTGGTATATTGCACTCAATGGGAGGTTTATATAAAGGTAAATTTGTTTTAATAGATGTATCCAAGTGTTCAAAGATGCAGACACGCAGCTGGCGTTCAATTTTACTAACACACAGCTATGTCAATTATATCTGTAGGTTACAGAGGACTGTAACTTAATAGGTATAACAGTGTATTTAGGCTTATAACTCTCACATGTGTATAAAATTCTTGTTATAGGTTTGTTAGCTTATTGTGTGTGTGTGTGTACTCACGTATTTGTGGTTGCAGGGGTCGAGACTCGGCTCTTGGCCCCGCCTCTTCACTGATTGCTACTAGGTCCTCTCTCTCCCTGCTCCATGAGCTTTATCATACCTCGTCTTAAAGCTATGTATGGTTCCTGCCTCCACTACCTCACTTTCCAGACTATTCCACTTGTGTGTGTGGGTAGGTAGATGTGTGTGTGTGTGTGGGTAGGTAGGTGTGTGTGTGTGTGGGTAGGTAGGTTTATGTGTGGGTAGGTAGGTGTGTGTGTGTGGGGGGGTAGGTAGGTGTGTGTGTGTGTGTGGGTAGGTAGGTGTGTGTGTGTGGGTGGGTAGGTGTGTGTGGGGGTAGGTAGGTGTGTGTGTGTGTGTGTGAAAGTTATTAGGAAAAAAAAGAACTGCTCTATTAATAGTACTTTTTGTCTCTGAAGATGTAATAACTTTTTATGTAAGAATTCATGAAAATAATAAAACTTTATCTTGAATTGTAAAAGGATGTAAGTGCCATACAACAAGACTGTGAAGCCATATTACACACGTTAATACTTCCACTGTGTTGTCGAGTCCATGCAACACCAGTCAGCTGTCCGGACTGGACACTACACCATCAGACATAAGTCTTACCTGTGTAATAATGACCTCTCCCTACGGTTACTCTCTATTTTCTTGTTATATTTATTTTATGTTTAGCACATTGAGATCTGATTCTTTTATTTGATTTTATCTGATTTTTTGCAGTGCCGAGTGATGGGGTAAGTCAAAGCTTGTACTAAACCAGCACTCACATCTGCAACATTGCAAGCTCCTGATGTCTTGATTGCAACACGGGGATATGAAGTTAGCTTTGGCAGTTTCGATATAAAACCTTTAGGGGATATTACCTATGAAATCAAGAGGAAAATTTAGGAGAAATTGAGAGGCACTGAATTTCAGCTTGAGTTGTAGATGACTGGAACAAATAGCGGAGTGGCCTTACACTGTCCTGTTGTTGTTGATTCGCCTCTACTCTCTCGGGTCGGGTCTTTACCAGGCGGTGACCCGACCTTGACGACACTGTCGCTTTTATTTTATTAAAACCGAATACATGACAAGTGTGCTGTCATAGTACTGGGCATGAGAGTTACACAGTGGGAGCACCCACAGTGTGCTGCTACCCTGCACTAACTTCCCTAGGTCACCCTTGTAACTACACCACACTAGTGTGTCTGCCTTCATAACTATGCACCCACAAAGAACACCCACACCCACACCCACACACACCCACCCACACACACACACACACACACACACACACACACACACACACACACACACACACACAGGATACAACCTTCCTCTCGCACATTTTAAACAATATTCGCAATAGACACTAGTCACGTCAGAATTCAATATTTGGGTAATAACTGCCTTTGAAACGTCAAAATTGGATTCAGGGTGAGGGATAGTCTGGTCCCTGTTCCCTAACCTCCCTCCCTCCCTCTGGTTCCTGCTCCACCTTTACACTCACTGCACTATATACGCCTTGTCGGTATACTTGTGATATACCTGTGACTGGTTTCGAAATTTACTTTTTCTTGCTCCCGCAGCCAGGCCTGGAACCAAGCTTTTCTGTTGATTTCCTGTTCAGTCAGACTGTTGTTGTTAATTAATGGCAGTATTTCTGATATCTGCTGTTAGCAGGTTGAATAGTCGTGGGCTACGGATGTTGATACAATGTTCTCTTACTGTACTCATGGCGCCCCTGCATTTCGCTGTGTGAAAAAAAACAAGAATGTGGTGTTGGAGTCGGGCCTGGAGGTGGAGAAGGGCGTGGTGATGGAGGAGAGGCGTGGGAGGAGATAGAGGTTGAGGGGGAGGGGATGGAAATAGAAGGAAAACAGGGTAGTAGGTAAGATCTCATCAGTGTGTAATTACTTACAGCTGCTTCACCAGCAGCACCGCTGACAACCTCACACAGGGACAACTTGGGACCCTGGGTCCTCAACACAGGGACCACTTGGGACCCCTTGGGATCCTGGGTCCTCACACAGGGACCACTTGGGACCCTGGGTCCTCACACAGGGACCACTTGGAATAATACACACACAACCCGCACTTAGAAGAGAGGAGCTTACGACTTCCCTTTCGCCAGACTAACACTATTCACACTAATCTAGTTCATACCTCCCCTCCCTCTATAGATTCTCCTGGTGTCTACTCTATTTCTTGCTCCTTCTGTCCTCTTCAGTACTTTGGAAAAACTGGCCGATCTCTTTCTGACAGACTCAGAGAGCACAAAAATAGTGTTAGGCTTGCCGACACTAATAATGCTCTTTTCTGTCATGTCAGAGATCACAGTCATCCTATTGATTGGTCTTCTGCTAAAACTGTCTACCCTACGTCCAACTTCCACAGTCACCGTCTGGTTGAATCCTCCCTTATACACAACTTTCCCTGTATGAATCTTAGCCCTGGCTTTGTCTCTGTAGATGCTTTCCTCTCCCATTACATTGTTGAATGCTCCAAACTTCAGAACACCCGTGACTTAACCTGATTCCTTGCCCTTCTATCTCTTCCCCCTTCTACTCTTTCTTCTTTCTCCTCTGTATTTCTCCTTGTATTTGTCCTTCTTTATTTTATTTTCATCATTTTTCCCCCTCTGTGTTCTTGTCCTTACCCCATGCGGGCCGCCAGCTTTATTGCAGTGCTCCTCTTTCCTAGAATTGACTGACTCCACTACTACTACCTCCACTACCACTACTACTTCCACTATTACTCCTCCACCACTTTCTTGTGCCCTCCCCTGTCTGCTGGCCTATAAATATCCCTTCTACCTTTTCTCTGTGTTAGTGTGACTTTGTAAATGGTCCAAGTTGGACCGAAACGTCGTGGTAAGCTCCTCTCTTCTATGTGCGGGTTGTGTGTGTATTGTTCCAGTCACGGTATTGTGCCTTTTTTGTTATTTAACCACTTGGAATCCTGAGTCCTCTGGGTCCTCACACAAGGACCACTTGGGACCCTGGGTCCTCACACCGGGACCACTTGGGACCTTGGGTCCTCACACAGGGACTACTTGGAACCCCTTGTACCTGACCCTGGGACATCAAATCTTCAAGAGTGATGTGGCAGTCTTAAATTTAGGATTATCTCCCATACTGCACTATACTGTCTGCAACGTTTCTGACACCAGACGTGTTACATGCTTGACTGAGTGCCAGGTGACAGCCTGTTACTTCCATTACTCGGTGTGACAGCCTGCTATGTAGGCTGTCACCCTAAGTAACGCAGTTACAAACTATTTATTATCTGTGATGATTATGGAAATTCACATACGAGAGAGTTAAGGAAGCTTTTAGACGATCCATTATAAACCCAAGTCTCAGTATTATGGCCCAAACTCTTCACTACTCATCCACAAAGTAAAGTGGATAACTCTGAGTTCTTCCTGGAGCATCACAAGAGTCGAGATCTGATAACCACGGTCTGTCAACCAGTGTTAGTTGTGCCACAAAGTTCTTCCATTTCAGTTCAGGAATAACGTGAGGGATTTTCTTAAGTTCCATTCAAGAGGGTGAGGCTCCTCGTGTGATGTGGTGGTAGTAGATTATAAGCCACCATCAACTACAGCTGGAGAATCAAGTGAATAGATAAGGAAGGTAGAAGAAGTCACTAAACAGTGTCTACTAACAGGTCGACCTCAAACCCAGCAATACAGTGTCCACTGGACAGGTCGACCTCAAACTCAAACATTCCCAGTCATGTATTTGCTAAGCTATTTTTAAATCTACGCTAAGTGTTTGCCTCAGTAACCACCACTTGCCACTTTGCTCCACTCATCTACCACTTTCCACACCAGTGCTCGGGGTCTCTCTCTAAATTTAAATATATTCCACTTGCAATCATTGTTGCGAGTCCTGTCTTGGTTAGATATTTTTAGCATTATATTTATATCCAGTTTATTCCTGGACGAGGATTGCATATATGTTAATATATCTCTCTCTCTCTCTCTCTCTCTCTCTCTCTCTCTCTCTCTCTCCTCTCTCTCTCTCTCTCTCTCTCTCTCTCTCTCTCTCTCTCTCTCTCTCTCCGGGCTTTAATTGGGGTATAACTCGTGAAGACAGCTCTGGATAACAGCTGATGCTCAACAGCTGAGTCTGTTATTGTTATCTGATGATGTGATTAATTTCATCACACAGGATCTGTTGTACCTGAAGCTGCCGCTCCTGTTGCTGTACCTGAAGCTACTGTTGCTGTACCCGATGCTGCCGTTGCTGTACCCGATGCTGCCGTTGCTGTACCTGAAGCTGCCGTTGCTGTACTTGAAGCTGCCGTTGCTGTACCTGAAGCTACCGTTGCTGTACCTGAAGCTACCGTTGATGTATCTGAAGCTACCGTTGCTGTACCCGATGCTGCCGTTGCTGTACCCGATGCTGCCGTTGCTGTACCTGAAGCTGCCGCTCTGTACCTGAAGCTGCCGTTGCTGTACCTGAAGCTGCCGTTGATGTACCTGAAGCTACCGTTGTTGTACCCGATGCTGTACCTGAAGCTGCCGTTGCTGTACCTGAAGCTACCGTTGCTGTACCTGAAGCTACCGTTGATGTATCTGAAGCTACCGTTGCTGTACCTGATGCTGCCGTTGCTGTACCTGAAGCTGCCGTTGCTGTACCTGAAGCTGCCGTTCCTGTACCTGAAGCTACCGTTGCTGTACCTGAAGCTGCCGTTGCTGTACCTGAAGCTACCGTTGATGTATCTGAAGCTACCGTTGCTGTACCTGATGCTGCCGTTGCTGTACCTGAAGCTGCCGTTGCTGTACCTGATGCTGCCGTTGCTGTACCTGAAGCTACCGTTGATGTATCTGAAGCTACCGTTGTTGTACCTGATGCTGCCGTTGCTGTACCTGAAGCTGCCGTTGCTGTACCTGAAGCTGCCGTTGCTGTACCTGAAGCTGCCGTTGCTGTACCTGAAGCTACCGTTGTTGTACCCGATGCTGTACCTGAAGCTGCCGTTGCTGTACTTGAAGCTGCCGTTGCTGTACCTGAAGCTGCCGTTGCTGTACCTGAAGCTACCGTTGATGTATCTGAAGCTACCGTTGCTGTACCTGATGCTGCCGTTGCTGTACCTGAAGCTGCCGTTGCTGTACCTGAAGCTGCCGTTCCTGTACCTGAAGCTACCGTTGCTGTACCTGAAGCTGCCGTTGCTGTACCTGAAGATACCGTTGATGTATCTGAAGCTACCGTTGCTGTACCTGATGCTGCAGTTGCTGTACCTGAAGCTGCCGTTGATGTACCTGAAGCTGCCGTTGCTGTACCTGAAGCTGCCGTTGCTGTACCTGAAGCTACCGTTGATGTATCTGAAGCTACCGTTGTTGTACCTGATGCTGCCGTTGCTGTACCTGAAGCTGCCGTTGCTGTACCTGAAGCTGCCGTTGCTGTACCTGAAGCTACCGTTGTTGTACCCGATGCTGTACCTGAAGCTGCCGTTGCTGTACTTGAAGCTGCCGTTGCTGTACCTGAAGCTACCGTTGCTGTACCTGAAGCTACCGTTGATGTATCTGAAGCTACCGTTGCTGTACCTGATGCTGCCGTTGCTGTACCTGAAGCTGCCGTTGATGTACCTGAAGCTGCCGTTCCTGTACCTGAAGCTACCGTTGCTGTACCTGAAGCTGCCGTTGCTGTACCTGAAGCTACGCGTTGACGGTGAGAGCCAATGAATGAGCGTCTTACATTGATGACGTTGGTGCCAGTCACCTGCATTAACTATCAGTGCCTGCTTGATGTGACAATGGTGCCAGACTAGAGGTGGTTGATGTGACACTGGTGCCAGACTTGAGGTGGTTGATGTGACACTGGTGCCAGACGTGAGGTGGTTGAAGTGACACTGGTGCCAGACGTGAGGTAGTTGATGTGACACTGGTGCCAGACTAGAGGTGGTTAATGTGGCACTGGTGCCAGACCAGAGGTGGTTGATATGACACAACCACAATCACTACCAGTAACAGTAACAATTACTAACTCAACCACCACCAGCAACAACAACAACAACCATAGTCACCACCACCAGTAACAGTAACAATTACTAACTTATAACCACCACCACTATCACCAACAACAATCACTAACTTATAACCACCACCACTATCACCACCAACAATCACTAACTTATAACCACCACCACTATCACCAACAACAATCACTAACTTATAACCACCACCACTATCACCAACAACAATCACTAACTTATAACCACCACCACTATCACCAACAACAATCACTAACTTATAACCACCACCACTATCACCAACAACAATCACTAGCCACCAGTAGTAACTACAAAACACAACACAGACGCTCTGAAACCAAGGACACTCAACAACAAGACAAACAAACAAATATCTACCACCATTAAAATGCCATTAAGTAATGATTGTAAAATGGCCCTAAACTGCTCTCTCTCTCTCTCTCTCTCTCTCTCTCTCTCTCTCTCTCTCTCTCTCTCTCTCTCTCTCTCTCTCTCTCTCTTTCTCTCTCTCTCTCTCTTCTCTCTCTCTCCCCCTCTCTCCCTCTCGCTCTCTCTTTCTCTCTCTCTCCCTCTCTCTCTCTCCCTCTCGCTCTCTCGGCAATTAGGATAGTTGACAAATCGCCTCAATTTCCTTAATGACTTGTGTCCCCGCATGCCATCCCTCCATTCATCCATCCCTCCGTTCATTCATCCCTCCCTCCCTCCATTCATCCATCCCTCCGTCCATTCATCCATCCCTCCGTCCATTCATCCATCCCTCCCTCCATTCATCCATCCCTCCGTTCATTCATCCATCCCTCTCTCCATTCATCCATCCCTCCGTCCATTCATCCATCCCTCCCTCCATTCATCCATCCCTCCATTCATCCATCCCTCCGTCCGTCTATCCACCAGCCCACTAATCCATCTGTCCGGTTATCTATCAGTCAGTTCATCAATCCGTTCGCCTATTAATCCCTCCGTCCGTCGATCTATTTTTTCCGTCCGTCCGTTCATCTATCCATCCTCCCGTCTAGCCATCTGTTCATCCACCTGTCCGTCTATCCATCCCATGGTCGGTCTCTGCATTGCACCATCTAGGGCTGCCACTTGTCACCTTATCCGGAATATCCAAACAAGGAAGTTATCCAGCAAATGTCCTAACCCTTCCCCTATCAGTCTGTAATTCATTCCAAGTCATGGGCACTGGACGCCTGGCATTATCCCACCCTTGGCACTCTTCATGACCAGGCTAGCCGTTTTTTTGCAAGCATAACCTCCCCTCCCCCAAGTATCGTAGGTTCGACAGGGTCGCCTTATCTATTACCATATACAAATACAAAAATAACCCCTCTTCCCCTCCCCTCCTATACAATGTGTTTGAAGTTCGCGTAGCGACCGTCTTTAATTCTGGATCAAGTCGGATCAATGTGTCGAAGACGGATCAGTGAGTTCGGGGCAGCGGTCGTCACCTGCTAGGATTAGTGGCGGATCAGAAGTTTTTGCTGGGACTAGAGTGCGTTGTTGAGGCTGGAAGCGGATCAATGGTGTGGTAGTGGGGTAGCAAGCGCCACTACGTGCCACCAATCCGGATTCCTGTTTACGTTCGTACAGTAGCTCCCACCCATCTATTTCAGAGGCGGAGTCTCATGTTCTGTTCAGGCCGCTAGTTTATCTAGGATTTACAGGGAGACTCCGTAGTTTGCAAACACTACACGTCTCGTTCTAGAGAGGGGTTGGATTTGAGTGGGACTTGCACTCGAGTTAACAGAGTTATCAAAGCTTATTCCTTGGGTAATACTGATAATGGGTTGGGCGAATATTTTTAGTGGGTTTGGGTTTGAGACGAATCTGCCGAGTATGGGCAAGTAGGCCTGCTACAGTGTTCCTCCTTTCTTATGTTCTTATAATTAGTCAGTATGACTACTTAAACGTAGCCATACTTGTAATTTGGCATAGTCGTGACCGCTTAACAGAGTTTTCCCGACTCCCGCAGCCTGGCCAGGCTTGTCGGAACGTAAACGTATAAGGAGCACTGAAGCAGGCCTACTGGCCCAAGCCAGTGCTTGCCTGCTCTACCAGGCTGTTGGTGCTGGCGGCCCACTGGTCATCACCCCAATCATTACCGTGGATACACAAAAACATCATAAAAACGAAATAATTTACGATTTTTCTCCACCAATGTTCCAAGAGGCACCTTGCACTCTTACACTTTTTAAAGACGCTATAAGAATACTACAACATTCCAATCAGGCGAAAAAAACGTGACTTAAAGAGGATAATTGACGTGGCATCTCTTTGTTTTGAAGGTTCTAGTTATCCAGTCTTCTAGTCTGGGAGCTAGTCGTGGGCACGTTGACACCCAGAAATCTCAAGGTAGACTCCGGGCAAGTAGACCGGTGACACTAGCTGGAAGTGTCTGCTGCCACTAGCTGGAAGTGTCTGCTGCCACTAGCTGCAAATGTCTGCTGCCACTAGCTGGAAGTGTCTGTTGCCACTAGCTGGAAGTGTCTGTTGCCACTAGCTGGAAGTGTCTGTTGCCACTAGCTGCAAATGTCTGCCGCCACTAGCTGGAGGTGTCTGCTGACACTAGCTGGAAGTGTCTGCTGCCACTAGCTGGAAGTGTCTGCTGCCACTAGCTGGAAGTGTCTGCTGCCACTAGCTGGAAGTGTCTGCTGCCACTAGCTGAAAGTGTCTGCTGCCACTAGCTGAAAGTGTCTGCTGCCACTAGCTGGAAGTGTCTGCTGACACTAACTGGAAGTGTCTGCTGCCACTAGCTGGAAGTGTCTGCTGACACTAGCTGGAAGTGTCTGCTGACACTAACTGGAAGTGTCTGCTGCCACCACTACTGATCTCGCCCATCTGGAATGTTTACTCTGGCTCTGCGGCTCAGCTCAGCAGACAACACCATGAATTCTGATGCTGTTTGCGACGCTGTGGCAGCAGACGTGACCAACCCACGCCTACCCACGCCCACACCACCCAAGATAACACCAGCTGTTTACATGGCAGGCCAAGGAGAGAGAGGGTGGACGAGGAAGAGGAGGATTGTGAAAGAGGGGGAGGGGACTTTGAAGATCACTGGACAAGGATGCGCGCGCACACACACACACACACAGGAGCTGAGTCTCGACCCCTGCAACCACAATTAGGTGAGTACACACACACATACTGATGAGTCATAGGGGTGATAGGAAGTATTTCTTCAGCCTTGGAGTTGTCAGGAAGTGGAACAATCTGGAGAGTGAAGTAGTGGAGGCAGAATCCATACACAGCTTTAAGATGAGGTACGATAAGTCTCATGGAGCAGGGAGAGAGTGGACCTAGTAGAGGCCAGCGACTGAGAGTCGAAACCTGCAACCACATATAGGTGAGTATACACACACAGGTTAAGGGAAATCGACCTGACGACACTGGAGGACAGGAGAGATAGCGGGGACATGATAACGACATATAAGATACTGAGAGGAAGTGACAAAGTGGACAGAGACAGAATGTTCCAGAGATGGGACACAGCAACAAGGGGACACAGTTGGAAGTTGAAGACTCAGATGAATCACAGAGATGTTAGGAAATATTTCTTCAGTCACAGAGTTGTCGGGAAGTGGAATAGTTTGGGAAGTGATGTAGTGGAGGCAGGATCCATACATAGCTTTAAGAAGAGGTATGATAAAGCTCATGGCGCAGGGAGAGTGACCCAGTAGCGGCCAGTGAAGAGGCGGGGCCAGGAGCTATGAATCGACCCCTGCAACCACAACTAGGTGAGTACAACTAGGTGAGTACAACTAGGTGAGTACACACACACACACACACACACACACACATTAAAGTAAACTTTAATGTCTTTAATTTTTTTATTAATGAAAGTACAAGAAAAAGCATTGAAAGATGAGGGAGGTGGTGAGCCATGATGGGTACAGGTGTCGTGCCACAGAGGGGAGGGAGCACCCTCAACCAGGTGTCGTGCCACAGAGGGGGGAGCACCCTCAACCAGGTGTCGTGCCACAGAGGGGGGGAGCACCCTCAACCAGGTGTCGTGCCACAGAGAGAGGCAGGAGCACCCTCAACCAGGTGTCGTGCCACAGAGGGGGGGAGCACCCTCAACCAGGTGTCGTGCCACAGAGGGGGGGAGCACCCTCAACCAGGTGTCGTGCCGCAGAGGGGGGCAGGGGCACCCTCAACCAGGTGTCGTGCCACAGAGAGGGGCAGGAGCACCCTCAACCAGGTGTCGTGCCACAGAGAGAGGCAGGAGCACCCTCAACCAGGTGTCGTGCCACAGAGAGGGGCAGGAGCATCCTCAACCAGGTGTCGTGCCACAGAGAGGGGCAGGAGCACCCTCAACCAGGTGTCGTGCCACAGAGAGAGGCAGGAGCACCCTCAACCAGGTGTCGTGCCACAGAGAGAGGCAGGAGCACCCTCAACCAGGTGTCGTGCCACAGAGAGAGGCAGGAGCACTCTCAACCAGGTGTCGTGCCACAGAGAGGGGCAGGAGCACCCTCAACCAGGTGTCGTGCCACAGAGAGGGGCAGGAGCACCCTCAACCAGGTGTCGTGCCAAAGAGGCAGGAGCACCCTCAACCAGGTGTCGTGCCACAGAGGGGGAGCACCCTCAACCAGGTGTCGTGCCACAGAGAGGGGCAGGAGCACCCTCAACCAGGTGTCGTGCCACAGAGGGGGGGAGCACCCTCAACCAGGTGTCGTGCCAAAGAGGCAGGAGCACCCTCAACCAGGTGTCGTGCCAAAGAGGCAGGAGCACCCTTAACCAGGTGTCGTGCCAAAGGGCAGGAGCACCCTCAACCAGGTGTCGTGCCACAGAGGGAGGAGCACCCTCAACCAGGTGTCGTGCCACAGAGAGGGCAGGAGCACCCTCAACCAGGTGTCGTGCCACAGAGGGGGGGAGCACCCTCAACCAGGTGTCGTGCCAAAGAGGCAGGAGCACCCTCAACCAGGTGTCGTGCCAAAGAGGCAGGAGCACCCTCAACCAGGTGTCGTGCCACAGAGAGAGGCAGGAGCACCCTCAACCAGGTGTCGTGCCAAGAGAGGGCAGGAGCACCCTCAACCAGGTGTCGTGCCACAGAGAGAGGCAGGAGCACCCTCAACCAGGTGTCGTGCCACAGAGAGGCAGGAGCACCTCAACCAGGTGTCGTGCCACAGAGAGGGCAGGAGCACCCTCAACCAGGTGTCGTGCCACAGAGAGGGCAGGAGCACCCTCAACCAGGTGTCGTGCCACAGAGAGGGCAGGAGCACCCTCAACCAGGTGTCGTGCCACAGAGAGAGGCAGGAGCACCCTCAACCAGGTGTCGTGCCACAGAGAGAGGCAGGAGCACCCTCAACCAGGTGTCGTGCCACAGAGAGAGGCAGGAGCACCCTCAACCAGGTGTCGTGCCACAGAGAGGGGCAGGAGTATCCTCAACCAGGTGTCGTGCCACAGAGAGGGCAGGAGCACCCTCAACCAGGTGTCGTGCCACAGAGAGGCAGGAGCACCCTCAACCAGGTGTCGTGCCACAGAGGGGCAGGAGCACCCTCAACCAGGTGTCGTGCCACAGAGGGGCAGGAGCACCTCAACCAGGTGTCGTGCCACAGAGAGGGCAGGAGCACCCTCAACCAGGTGTCGTGCCACAGAGAGGGCAGGAGCACCCTCAACCAGGTGTCGTGCCACAGAGAGGGCAGGAGCACCCTCAACCAGGTGTCGTGCCACAGAGAGGCAGGAGCACCCTCAACCAGGTGTCGTGCCAGCAGAGAGGCAGGAGCACCCTCAACCAGGTGTCGTGCCACAGAGAGCGGCAGGAGCACCCTCAACCAGGTGTCGTGCCACAGAGAGGGGCAGGAGCACCCTCAACCAGGTGTCGTGCCACAGAGAGGGGCAGGAGCACCCTCAACCAGGTGTCGTGCCACAGAGAGGGGCAGGAGCACCCTCAACCAGGTGTCGTGCCACAGAGAGGCAGGAGCACCCTCAACCAGGTGTCGTGCCACAGAGAGGCAGGAGCACCCTCAACCAGGTGTCGTGCCACAGAGAGAGGGCAGGGCACCCTCAACCAGGTGCGTCACAGAAGAGGCAGGGCACCTCACCAGGTGTCGTGCCACAGAGAGGGCAGGAGCACCCTCAACCAGGTGTCGTGCCACAGAGAGGGCAGGAGCACCCTCACCAGGTGTCGTGCCACAGAGAGAGGCAGGAGCACCCTCAACCAGGTGTCGTGCCACAGAGAGGGGCAGGAGCACCCTCAACCAGGTGTCGTGCCACAGAGAGGGGCAGGAGCACCCTCAACCAGGTGTCGTGCCACAGAGAGGGGCAGGAGCACCCTCAACCAGGTGACGTACATAATCCTCAAGCTGCACACAGTCGTCTAGAAGTAAAGCTTCTTGTGGAAAGAGGATGAACCAAGCCCCCAGACCTTGTCCACCCTGCACAGTTTACTGCTCATCTTTAGGGCCCACCAGGTCCTCCCTCACCCACCATCTAACTCCCAATCATCCATTTTTCCCTCCCCTCCCCCTCACTCACTATCGCAATCAATCACTCAACTCACATTCACTCTTTCCCCTTATTCATTGCACGTACCTTCTCTCGTCATCATTCCACCTATCCTCTCTACTCCCCTTCCCCTGCTGGTGTGTCCTGCATCACCACCCGCTGCCTGCTGGTGTGTCCTGCATCACCACCCGCTGCCTGCTGGTGTGTTCTGCATCACCACCCGCTGCCTGCTGGTGTATCCTGTTTCACCACCCGCTGCCTGCTGGTGTGTCCTGCATCACCACTCGCTGCCTGCTGGTGTGTCCTGCATCACCACTCGCTGCCTGCTGGTGTGTCTTGCATCACCACCCGCTGCCTGCTGGTGTATCCTGTTTCACCACCCGCTGCCTGCTGGTGTGTCCTGCATCACCACCCGCTGCCTGCTGGTGTGTCTTGCATCACCACTCGCTGCCTGCTGGTGTATCCTGTTTCACCACCCGCTGCCTGCTGGTGTGTCTTGCATCACCACCCGCTGCCTGCTGGTGTATCCTGCATCACCACCCGCTGCCTGCTGGTGTGTCCTGCATCACCACCCGCTGCCTGCTGGTGTGTCTTGCATCACCACTCGCTGCCTGCTGGTGTATCCTGCATCACCACCTGCTGCCTGCTGGTGTGTCTTGCATCACCACTCGCTGCCTGCTGGTGTATCCTGCATCACCACCCGCTGCCTGCTGGTGTTCTTGCATCACCACCGCTGCCTGCTGGGTATCCTGCATCACCACCTGCTGCCTGCTGGTGTTCCTGCATCACCACCGCTGCCTGCTGGTGTGTCCTTGCATCACCACCGCTGCCTGCTGGTGTGTCCTGCATCACCACCGCTGCCTGCTGGTGTTCCTGCATCACCACCCTCTGCCTGCTGGTGTATCCTGCATCACCACCCGCTGCCTGCTGGTGTGTCTTGCATCACCACCTGCTGCCTGCTGCTGTCTCCTGCATCACCACCTGTTGCCTGCTGGTGTCTTGCATCACCACTCGCTGCCTGCTGGTGTATCCTGCATCACCACCCGCTGCCTGCTGGTGTGCCTGCATCACCACTCGCTGCCTGCTGGTGTATCACTGCATCACCACCTGCTGCCTGCTGGTGTGTCTTGCATCACCACTCGCTGCCTGCTGGTGTATCCTGCATCACCACCTGCTGCCTGCTGGTGTGTCCTGCATCACCACCTGCTGCCTGCTGGTGTGTTCTGCATCACCACCCTCTGCCTGCTGGTGTATCCTGCATCACCACCCGCTGCCTGCTGGTGTGTCTCTGCATCACCACCCTCTGCCTGCGTGTTCCTGCATCACCACCTGCCTGCATGCTGCTGAATACGATCTCCACCTGATGACCTGACTTGTCTCTGATTTCTACTCACCTAGTGCCTGCACCTGAATCACGCTCACCTGATCAGATGACAACTGTTTCCTGAAATGCAGCCTAATCCCTAATAGAATGCACAGTCTTGCCCTGAACACTGACTCACCTAAGATGACAATGTCTTGGCCCTGAACACTGACCTCACCTAAGATGAACATGTCTTGGCCCTGAACACTGACTCACCTAAGATGACACATGTCTTGGCCCTGAACACTGACTCACCTAAGATGACACATGTCTTGGCCCCTGAACACTGACTCACCTAAGATGACACATGTCTTGGCCCCTGAACACTGACTCACCTAAGATGACATGTCTTGGCCCCTGAACACTGACTCACCTAAGATGACATGTCTTGGCCCCTGAACACTGACTCACCTAAGATGACACATGTCTTGGTCCCTGAACACTGACTCACCTAAGATGACATGTCTTGACTCCTGAACACTGACTCACCTAAGATGACATGTCTTGACTCCTGAACACTGACTCACCTAAGATGACATGTCTTGGCCCCTGAACACTGACTCACCTAAGATGACATGTCTTGGTCCCTGAACACTGACTCACCTAAGATGACATGTCTTGGCCCCTGAACACTGACTCACCTAAGATGACATGTCTTGGTCCCTGAACACTGACTCACCTAAGATGACATGTCTTGGCCCTGAACACTGACTCACCTAAGATGACACATGTCTTGGTCCCTGAACACTGACTCACCTAAGATGACACATGTCTTGGCCCCTGAACACTGACTCACTTAAGATGACATGTCTTGGCCCCTGAACACTGACTCACCCAAGATGACATGTCTTGGCCCCTGAACATTGACTCACCTAAGATGACATGTCTTGGTCCCTGAACACTGACTCACCTAAGATGACATGTCTTGGCCCCTGAACACTGACTCACCTAAGATGACATGTCTTGGTCCCTGAACACTGACTCACCTAAGATGACATGTCTTGGCCCCTGAACACTGACTCACCTAAGATGGCATGTCTTGGCCCCTGAACACTGACTCACCTAAGATGACATGTCTTGGCCCCTGAACACTGACTCACCTAAGATGACATGTCTTGGCCTCTGAACACTGACTCACCTAAGATGACATGTCTTGGCCTCTGAACACTGACTCACCTAAGATGACATGTCTTGGCCTCTGAACACTGACTCACCTAAGATGACATGTCTTGACCTCTGAACACTGACTCACCTAAGATGACATGTCTTGGCCTCTGAACACTGACTCACCTAAGATGACATGTCTTGGCCTCTGAACACTGACTCACCTAAGATGACATGTCTTGGCCTCTGAACACTGACTCACCTAAGATGACATGTCTTGGCCTCTGAACACTGACTCACCTAAGATGACATGTCTTGGCCTCTGAACACTGACTCACCTAAGATGACATGTCTTGGCCTCTGAACACTGACTCATCTAAGATGACATGTCTTGGCCCCTGAACACTGACTCACCTCTCACTTGCTTCACAAGACCCACAACATGATGAGACACCTGTGCAACGTTTACTTTATTCTTAACACGTTTCGCCAGCCACTGGCTTCTTCTCTCCACTACAGAGAAGGCACTGGCTGGCGAAACGTTTCCAGAATAGATACCCTAATATTGTACAAGAGAGTCATTTATCAGCTCTTAGTTTGTGTACTGCTCTCTACTTAAGAAGTGTTTTGCACTGATTACTTTTGAGTTGTTCAACTCTTTAAGACCAGTCTTGATTCTTGACCACCTGGTCTGCCAGGCTGTTGCTACCAGCAGCCTGCTAGCCATCACAGCCTGGCTGACCTGGCACTCGCAGGAGAAACTTGTCTAGTGTCCTCTTGAGAACTTCTAGCTTCCTTCCGGCAATATTTCTAATATCCGCTGGCAGCATGTTGAAGAGTCTTGGACCACGGATGTTGATATGGTGCTCTTTTATTGTACCCATGGCGTACCTGTTGTGTTTAATGAGCACTTTCTCCAGTATTTGTCACGCCAGTAAGTTGTTATGGTAAAGTGTAGATTAAGGACCAGACCCACAAATATTTTCACTGTATATATTATCAGATCTCTCTCTCTCTCTCTCTCTCTCTCTCTCTCTCTCTCTCTCTCTCTCTCTCTCTCTCTCTCTCTTTTCCTTCGTTCCAGAGAGTGCAGTGCAAGGGACTATGCTGCAAGAGTACATTGCAAGATACTACAGTGCTAGGGTACATTGCAAGATACTACAGTGCTAGGGTACATTGCAAGATACTACAGTGCTAGGGTACGTTGCAAGAGAACGCTGCGAGAGTACATTGCAAGATACTACAGTGCTAGGGTACATTGCAAGATACTACAGTGCTAGGGTACATTGCAAGATACTACAGTGCTAGGGTACGTTGCAAGAGAACGCTGCGAGAGTACATTGCAAGATACTACAGTGCTAGGGTACATTGCAAGATACTACAGTGCTAGGGTACATTGCAAGATACTACAGTGCTAGGGTTAAAGATGCAGATACTAGATACAGTGCTAGAGTACATTGCAAGATACTGCATGTAGGTACATTGCAAGATACTACAGTGCTAGGTACTTGCAAGAAGGGTACATTGCAAGATACTACAGTGCTAGGGTACGTTGCAAGATACTACAGTGCTAGGGTACATTGCAAGATACTACAGTGCTAGGGTACATTGCAAGATACTACAGTGCTAGGGTACATTGCAAGATACTACAGTGCTAGGGTACATTGCAAGATACTACAGTGCTAGGGTACATTGCAAGATACTACAGTGCTAGGGTACATTGCAAGATACTACAGTGCTAGGGTACATTGCAAGATACTACAGTGCTAGGGTACATTGCAAGATACTACAGTGCTAGGGTACATTGCAAGATACTACAGTGTAGTACTATCTACAGTGTGTACATTGCAAGATACTACAGTGCTAGGGTACATTGCAAGATACTACAGTGCTAGGGTACATTGCAAGATACTACAGTGCTAGGGTACATTGCAAGATACTACAGTGCTAGGGTACATTGCAAGATACTACAGTGCTAGGGTACATTGCAAGATACTACAGTGCTAGGGTACTTCAAGATACTACAGTGCTAGGGTACATTGCAAGATACTACAGTGCTAGGGTACATTGCAAGATACTACAGTGCTAGGGTACATTGCAAAGATACTGCAGTCTAGGGTACATTGCAAGATACTACAGTGCTAGGGTAATTAGATACTCAGTGCTAGGGTACATTGCAAGATACTACAGTGCTAGGGTACATTGCAAGATACTACAGTGCTAGGTACATTGCAAGATACTACAGTGCTAGGGTACGTTGCAAGATACTACAGTGCTAGGGTCTTGCAGGATACTACAGTGCTAGGGTACATTGCAAGATACTACAGTGCTAGGGTACATTGCAAGATACTACAGTGCTAGGGAATTACAGTTGATGCAAGATACACTACAGTGCTTTCTCAAGGGTACATTGCAAGATACTACAGTGCTAGGGTACATTGCAAGATACTACAGTGCTAGGGTACGTTGCAAGATACTACAGTGCTAGGGTACATTGCAAGATACTACGAGATGCAATCTTTGGGTACATTGCAAGATCACAGTGCTAGGGTACATTGCAAGATACTACAGTGCTAGGGTACTTGCAAGATACTACAGTGCTAGGGTACATTGCAAGATAACTGGTCACAGTACTAGGGGTACATTGCAAGATACTACAGTGCTAGGTACTTGCAAGATACTACAGTGCTAGGGTACATTGCAAGATACTACAGTGCTAGGGTACATTGCAAGATACTACAGTGCTAGGGTACGCAAGATACTACAGTGCTAGGGTACATTGCAAGATACTACAGTGCTAGGGTACATTGCAAGATACTACAGTGCTAGGGTACATTGCAGATCTACGCTAGGGTACATTGCAAGATACTACAGTGCTAGGGTACATTGCAGATACTACAGTGCTAGGTACGTTGCAAGATACTACAGTGCTAGGGTACATTGCAAGATACTACAGTGCTAGGGTACATTGCAAGATACTACAGTGCTAGGTTACTGAGTACTTAGTAGATAAGATACTCAGTGCTAGTACATTGCAAGATACTACAGTGCTAGGGTACATTGCAAGATACTACAGTGCTAGGGTACATTGCAAGATACTACAGTGCTAGGGTACGTTGCAAGATACTACAGTGCTAGGGTACATTGCAAGATACTACAGTGTAGGGACATTGCAAGATACTAAGTGCTAGGGACTTGCAAGATACTACAGTGCTAGGGTACATTGCAAGATACTACAGTGTCTAAGGGTACATTGCAAGATAACTACAGTGCTAGGAGTACATTGCAAGATACTACAGTGCTGGTACCAGGGTCATTCAAGATACTACAGTGCTAGGGTACAGTTGCAAGATACTACAGTGCTAGGGTACATTGCAAGATACTACAGTGCTAGGGTACTTGCAGATCTAGTGCTGGAATTGCAAGATATACAGGCTAGGACATTATCAAGTAAGGTTAGACGAGATATTTTGCAGTAAACAAACTTCGTACATTTCTAGTTATGATCTTTGTCATTCCTGAGACGGAGGTGCGAGCACGTAACAATATTCTACAGCAACACAAGACGAGCACAAAGACACAGACTATATGGTAGTGGTCTTACAGCAGACAGGTCAGACTATATGGTAGTGGTCCTACAGCAGACAGATCAGACTATATGGTAGTGGTCTTACAGCAGACAGGTCAGACTATATGGTAGTGGTCTTACAGCAGACAGATCAGACTATATGGTAGTGGTCTTACAGCAGACAGTCAGACTATATGGTAGTGGTCTTACAGCAGACAGTCAGACTATATGGTAGTGGTCTTACAGCAGACAGATCAGACTATATGGTAGTGGTCTTACAGCAGACAATAGGTATAGTATGTCTTCACAGATTAATAACAATGGTCCAGTGTCTTAGCAATCAGATCAACTTATGTACTGTCTTTAAACATCCGATCCTTTATGCTTACAACCCACTCCTGCATCCGCTTTACTGTCTTAAACCACCGCATCCGACTGTTAACACACATCCTGCATCCGTCTTACGCAAACCCATCCTGCATCCGCTTACTGTCTTAAACCCACTCCGCATCCGGTTAGCTGTCTTTAAACCATCTGCATCCATGTATGGTCTTAAACACCACTTTGCACGTGTGCTTTAAACCCACTCCTGCATCCTGTATGTCTTAAACCCACTCCGATCCGCTTTACTGCTTTAAACCTCCTGCATCCGCTTTGCTGCTTTAAACCCTCATCCGTTTCACGTTTAAACCCACATGCATCCGTGTTTAGCAATCTCAGTTTTTTAAACCACTCTGCATTTACTGCTTTAAACCCACTCCTGCATCAGCTTGCTACTGCTTTTAAACCCACTCCTGCATCCGCTTTACTGCTTTAAACCCACTCCTGCATCCGCTTTACTGCTTTAAACCCACTCCTGCATCCGCTTCACTGCTTTAAACCCACTCCTGCATCCGCTTTACTGCTTTAAACCCACTCCTGCATCCGCTTTAACTGCTTTAAACCCACTCCTGCATCCGCTTTACTGCTTTAAACCCACTCCTGCATCCGCTTTACTGCTTTAAACCCACTCCTGCATCCGCTTTACTGCTTTAAACCCACTCCTGCATCCGCTTTAAACCCACTCCTGCATCCGCTTCACTGCTTTAAACCCACTCCTGCATCCGCTTTACTGCTTTAAACCCACTCCTGCATCCGCTTTACTACTTTAAACCCACTCTTGCACCCGCTTTGCTGCTTTAAACCCACTCTTGCATCCGCTTTACTGCTTTAAACCCACTCCTGCATCCGCTTTACTGCTTTAAACCCACTCCTGCATCCCACTCACCCACCCCTTTCCCGTCCCTCCCCCTCCTACGTCCTCCCCTTATACCCCCTCCCTTTAACCCCCCCTCTCTCTCCTCTCCCGGGAACAGTCATATTTCCATTTATGCTAATTGTTCAACTTGAGGTAACTTCGTCAACGTTCTCAATGTACCAGCTGTTTAAGAGAGAGAGAGAGAGAGAGAGAGAGAGAGAGAGAGAGAGAGAGAGAGAGAGAGAGAGAGAGAGAGAGAGAGAGAGAGAGAGAGAGGGAGGGAGGCACCAGACAAGTGCCAATCACAGCACACCTGTCATCATCCTCACAACTTGTTCCACACCTTGATATCACAACTGTCCTTATCTACACGCAGGGAAGGGCACTGGGGAGGGAGGAAAGGAAGGAGGAAAGAGAGAAGGAAGGAACAGAGAGGGAGGAAAGGAAGGAGGAAAGAGAGAAGGAAGGAACAGAGAGAGAGGAAAGGAAGGAGGAAAGAAGATAGTGAACTGAAAGAAAAAATATTTGCTTGTGTGTCACGGTGAGTATTCACCTGTTAAGAGTTGAGTTCCAGTTCTGGGGCCCAGTCCTTAGACCCCCAAGTTTGTGGTGCGATCACTCTGTGCTATGCACTGCTCTGTCGTACCTAGCTATGAAGCCGTGTATGTATTTAACCTCTACTGCCTCTCCTCAGTCATTCCACCTGCTCACTACCCACCATTATCAGTGCTTGTATTATGCAGTATATACATTTGAATTTATAAGCGAAGAACTATTATCCTTATTGCTTATATCCACACGTTCCTCGTAAGCGAATGATCCATAGGAGCTTACCAGTGTAGGAGATGTGGTTTGTGTAAACCAGTGAGTGAACATAGAGAGAGAGAGAGAGAGAGAGAGAGAGAGAGAGAGAGAGAGAGAGAGAGAGAGAGGAGAGATTCACAAGCCATTTATTCCCTCACATCATACCACAATTCCCACAAATCTATATCACAGTAAAATTCCAAAATACAGTCTGGAAAGAAGAAAAAATCACTGGAAGTTGCCTAGAGTCTCACATTTTAAGGAATTAATTTCCTGTTGGTCTCCTAAATTGGTATCTTCTTTCCTTACACCAGAATGATCGTCTCTCAGGCGACCAGGAGAGAGAGAGAGAGAGAGAGAGAGAGAGAGAGAGAGAGAGTGTTTTATGATGGTGATGCTGGTTGTTGCTAGGCTGGTGTATTGAATGCATTCTTAAAGCAACAATGACTATGCATTGTTAAATATTAATGTATGTACGTTGATATATATATATATATATATATATATATATATATATATATATATATATATATATATATATATATATATATATATATATATATATATATATATAACTAAACTGCACTAGCCAGGGTCGAACCCATGATGCTTTGGCCAGCCTCATGGTGAGCGAAAACACATGACGCTCTAGTCCACTGAACCACACAATCCTTAAGAGTAGCGCATCCAGTAGAACTGTTATTGATCAATACCACTCGTTCGTGGTTACAATAATATATATATATATATATATATATATATATATAATATTATATATATACTTTACTAATAATTATATATATATATATTATATATATATATCTGGATGTATTGCCAAGTGATTAGTAACTCCAGCTTCTGGAAGGTAAGCTTCAAGCTGCCACTAGGCTGATATCTTAATGAATTCTGGATGATATCTCAATGACTACTGAAGTCTGCCAGCTCAGGCTGACACTACTGAAGTCTGCCAGCCAGGCTGACACTACTGAATCTGCCAGCTCAGGCTGACACTACTGAAGTCTGCCAGCTCAGGCTGACACTACTGAAGTCTGCCAGCTCAGGCTGACACTACAGAAGTCTCCCAGCTCAGACTGACACTACTAAAGTCTGCCAGCTCCTCCCTCTCCCCTCCTCAAGTCTTCCAGCTCAGGCTGACACTACTGAAATCTGCCAGCTCAGGCTGACACTACTGAAATCTGCCAGCTCAGGCTGATACTACTGAAGTCTGCCAGCCAGGCTGACACTACTGAAGTCTGCCAGCTCAGGCTGACACTACTGAAGTCTGCCAGCTCAGGCTGACACTACTGAAGTCTGCCAGCACAGGCTGACACTACTGAAGTCTGCCAGCTCAGGCTGACACTACTGAAGTCTGCCAGCTCAGGCTGACACTACTGAAGTCTGCCAGCTCAGGCTGACACTACTGAAGTCTGCCAGCACAGGCTGACACTACTGAAGTCTGCCAGCTCAGGCTGACACTACTGAAGTCTGCTAGCTCAGGCTGACACTACTGAAGTCTGCCAGCTCAGGCTGACACTACTGAAGTCTGCCAGCTCAGGCTGACACTACTGAAGTCTGCCAGTTCAGGCTGACACTACTGAAGTCTGCCAGCACAGGCTGACACTACTGAAGTCTGCCAGCTCAGGCTGACACTACTGAAGTCTACCAGCTCAGGCTGACACTACTGATGTCTGCCAGCCCATGCTGACACTACTGAAGTCTGCCAGCTCAGGCTGACACTACTGAAGTCTGCCAGCACAGGCTGACACTACTGAAGTCTGCCAGCACAGGCTGACACTACTGATGTCTGCCAGCCCAGGCTGACACTACTGAAGTCTGCGAGCTCAGGCTGACACTACTGAAGTCTGCCATCTCAGGCTGACACTACTGAAGTCTGCCAGCTCAGGCTGACACTACTGAAGTCTGCCAGCTCAGGCTGACACTACCGAATCTGCCAGCCCAGGCTGACACTACTGAAGTCTGCCAGCTCAGGCTGACACTACTGAAGTCTGCCAGCACAGGCTGACACTACACGTCCCACCAGCTACACTCTATCTGCACAGCTCAGGCTTACACTACTCAATCTGCCACACAGGCTACACTCTCCACATCTCCACACAGCTGACACACAACTTCTCCACTCCACACACTGCCACACACACACTCTCCAGCACACCTGACACTACTAATCTCACACTCCACCACTGCCACACACACATCTCCACCTCTCCACTGCACACACACACTCACACTCCACACCTCTGCCACCAACTCTCCAGCTCCACACACCTCGCCACACACACACACTCTCCACCTCCCACACCTGCCACACACACACCCTCCTCCACACCTCAGCACACACACACTCTCACACTCCACACTGCCACACACACACTTCTCCACCAGCTGCACACACGTCCCACACACAACACTTCTCACACTCCCTACACACCTCGCCACACACTACACTCTCTCACACTCCCACACACCTCGCCACACACACACTTCTCCACACTCACACACACCTCGCCACACACACACACTTCTCCACACACCTTGCCACACACACACACACTTCTCCACACTCCCACACACCTCGCCACACACACTTCTCCACACTCCCACACACCTCGCCACACACACACACTTCTCCACACTCCCACACACCTCGCCACACACACACACTTCTCCACACTCCCACACACCTCGCCACACACACACACTTCTCCACACTGCTACACACCTTCCCACACATACACTTCTCCACACTCCCACACACCTTGGCACACACTGGCACTCATGGAGTAGTGCCGCGAGCACAGCCTAGTGAAAGATACATTATGTATGTTAATGGGGGCCAGTGTGCAGTTTAATTAATGGCCCTGACCTGGAATTTAGCGCAGAAAACGAGAGGCTTAATGAGCAAGATTCCTGTAGTATCTATCTACCACCTGGGTTAACGAGACGCTTAATGTACAAGATTCCTGTAGTATCTATCTACCACCTGGGTTAACGAGAAGCTTAATGAGCAAGATTTCTGTAGTATCTATCTACCACCAGTTTTAACGAGGTTAATGAGCAAGATTTCTGTAGTATCTATCTACCACCTGGGTTAACGAGAAGGTTAATGAACAAGATTCCTGTAGTATCTATCTACCACCTGGTTAACGAGAAGCTTAATGAGCAAGATTTCTGTAGTATCTATCTACCACCTGGGTTAACGAGAAGCTTAATGTACAAGATTTCTGTAGTATCTATCTACCACCTGGGTTAACGAGACAGTCTACACACTCGTTAAGCATACACTAAGAAACTGAGAGCTGAGAACAGCAGTTAAGAATGATGGTTATGAACGATAGTTACGGACAGAGTTACGAAGAGTAATGAATGTAATTGTAAGTGTGGTGAATAATACAGTGTTAATGAGGTTGAAGAGTGGGAAGACTTACTCGTGAGGTCTACAAATAGGCAGGATAAGAATGAGGGTTAAAGAATAGGAAGAGTGTCTAATGAAAGGGTAAGAATGGGGTTCAAGAATGGGAAGAATAATAATGGGAGTCTAAGAGGAGGAAGAGTAAGAATAAGGGTGTAAGAATAGGTGTATACTTTAAGTAGGTGTGTATGGGTGAGGTGGAGATACTTGATTCTCAGTGTACACTACTGTGATGACTACTGTGGCAGGATGACCACACACCCACTACCTGTGATGACTACTGTGATAACTACTGTGATTATGATTGTGATAACTACTGTGATTATGATTGTGATAACTATTGTGATTACCGTGATAACTGTGATGACTACTATATTGACTGTGATAACTATTGTGATGACTACTGTGATAACTTTGATTGCTGTGACAACTACTGTCATAACTACTGTGATGATTGTGATAACTACTGTGATAACTGTGATAACTACTGTGATTACTGTGCCAACTACTGTGATAACTATTGTGATGACTCTGATAACTATTGTGATGACTACTGTGATGAATATTGTGATGACTACTGTGATGACTATTCCACACTACCAAAAGACACCAGCAGAGGGAACTGGACTAGCACCTCCATCAGGCTGTGATGGATATGTGGGCCAGCGGGCACCAGCAGCAACAGCCTGGTGGACCAGGCAAGCACCAGACAAGCCTGGCCCAGAAAGTAAGAAAACTCTCGAAACCCGCCAAAGGCATGTGAAAGGGAAGAGAACCGGAAGGGAGGGGAAAGATGGTAGACAGGGAGAGAGTGAGCAGAGGGGAAAGGAGCAGGGAGGAAGAGGAATTAAAGGGGATAAAAGATATAGGGGGAGGGGTATGGAAGGAAAAGGCAGAGAGGGGGAGGAAAGAAAGGGGGGGTTAATGAGTAAGGAAGAGGTTCAACGAGGAAGAAAATTAACTGCTTGACACAAAAACCTCACGCTCGGCTTTTTTTTTTTAAATTGGATACCTGGAGTTTACCTGGAGAGTTTTCCGGGGGGGTCACCGCCCCCAGCGGCTCGACCCCAGCCCAGACTAGGCCTCCTGGTGGATGACCTTGATCAGTAAGGATAATGGTGCCAGCCAACACACCATTTAAATTCCTGGAAACTCAGTCCTATATATGTACTCACTGGAGGGGGAGGAGAGAGATAATATATACCTGGAAAATACCTAAGGACCTTGTCCTAAATCTGCACATTGTCATAACAATATACTGAAGTGAGAGGTATGGGAGGAAGTGCAAAATAAACCCAGCGAAAATAGGGGCGCAGTGGAGACAATAGGAGAATACTGTATCAACATCCGTCTACCTACCTACCTGGAGTTAGGTACATAGGTAGGTAGGTCCCAAACTTTATAACGTTTTGATATCGGAAGATATCAGAAGAACTGCTGGGACAAGCCAGGTTTGTCTGGTGCTGGCTTGAGAAACTTTTCCAGTCAGGGTAATGAATGTTAGTAATTCCTTTTGTGAATGATGGTATACAACAACAATGTACTGCTTCCACAGTCACTAAGGTAATTACACACTGGGAAAAGAAAGTATGTTTTTCTGTCATATCCATCACACAGGATGGGTTCCCTGTCACATTTCATTACACAAGATGGGTTCCCTGTCATATTCCATCACACAGGATGGGTTTCCTGTCATATTTCATTACACAAGATGGGTTCCCTGTCATATTCCATCACAAAGGATGGGTTTCCTGTCATATTCCATCACACAAGATTGGTTTCCTGTCATATTTCATTACACAAGATGGGTTACAGTAACGGTAACTTCAAAAGTTACCTTCCAGTAGAGCTGGAGTTACTATCACTTGGGAATTACCATATCTCAGGATGGACTCTTCCAAACACATGCAAAATGGAATATTTATGAAGATATCTCAATCACCCCAGACCAGGAATAACAAAAATTATGTACAGGAGAGAGAGAGAGAGAGAGAGGGAAGAGAACTTTGGAATACTTTATATATGCAAGAATAAATACATCAGCTAGGGAATAATACAGATTCAGTGTTACAGTATTGTAGAATTACACTGCTTGAGAGTTCACGACTGCACTAGCCTGGGGTCCCTAGGTTAATTCGGCAAACAAAACATGTATACCATGTTAACTCACACAGTGGTATGCATGGCAGGACAGTGGACATACATACACTCATATTTATGCACACGTACATAATGAGATTAGGACACACACACAGTTATACACTCGTACATACAAAACACAGACAGTACTGTGTACACGCATGTAAGGAACAGCTACTAACGCCACCACATGCACATATTTAAGCAAAGTAAATGGAGCAGGATAAATATTTGTTATGTGTAGGTGAGACTGGCGATATACTGAGACTCAAGATGAACATGAAGAGAGGGTAAGAGGGAAAGAAGAGGATAATGGATGGAGAGATGGTTAAATGGATGTAATAGCAATGACCGTCATGTTCTTCACTGCCCACTGGAAAAACACTGCTTAAATGTTCCGGCCATTTTCCCCGCGTCTTCTATTGAGGTGATTTTCCTCCTTATTTTGGTATCTGCAAATGACGATACAAAGTTGTCACGGGAGTTTTTATCTGTCTACTTCGAGGATAAGAAACAGGAGGGGCGCCAGGACACTGCCTTGGGGCACTGAGCATTTTAACTCGCTAAAGCTTTATTTTTCTCTGTTTACTATTACTGTTGTGTTCTGTCTGTCGCTATATTTGAAAACATGTTTCTTGCAGCTAACAGTAACAGCCTGGTTGACTAGTCCGCATAACAGGAAGCCTGATATGAGGTCCAGACGTGAGGGCGATGATTTCAGGATCCACCAACAAGATTCGGCCCGAAGCCAGCCTCCCTTATCAACCAGACTGTTACTGCTAGCAGCCTGCAGAAAAACTGCAACCTCTACCTCAAGTGACAACCACAACGAGCGCTACTTGTCTGGCTGTCCTCACCTAGTTGTGGATGAGAGGGGGGTCGAGACTCCGCCCCAGAGGGGAATGGGTCGAAACTCCGCCCCAGAGGGAGTGGGTCGAGACTCCGCCTCAGGGTCTGTCTTCTACTACTGAAGAACGCTCTCATACACAATTCTTGACTTCATAAATCTTATCATACCTATGTATCATACTTATCCTGGCCTTATTGACCTTATCATACCTACATACACTTACCACACTTAGTAAAACACGAAACAAATGCAATACTTCAAACATTTAAAGGCATCAACTTTAAAACACTTGGTAAATCGCTATTCTTACTGGTGCCACGTTTATACCAGGTATGAATGTGTATAAACATGCTAATTTATTCACATCTATAATTTCAGCCAGGTGGAACTGCGCCACAATGGTTAAAATACATAATACATAATTACAACCTAATATATATACACATTCCATATTAATGTTTCTCATTCCAAATATATATATATATAATAATGTGCCGAATAGGTAAAACTGGTCAATTAGCAAAAACTCATTTAAAATTAAGTCCTTTCTAAAATTTTCTCTTATACGTTGAAAGATATATTTTTTTCATTTATGTTAATGTAAAAAAATAATAATTTTGTACCAAAAGAACCTTACAAAACTTACCTAACCTTATTATAACAAGCGCAATTTTAGGTTCAGAATGATTTTTGCGAAATTACTGCATACACAAATTTTTGTGTGCCTTATTCGGCAAGAAGAGCGTTGTTATTTAAGCCAAAATAGCAAGTTGTACCTATTCGGCACGACTGTATATATATATATATATATATATATATATATATATATATATATATATATATATATATATATAAAGACAGAGAGAGCAGAATGGAGAGAGAGAGAGAGAGAGAGAGAGAGAGAGAGATAGAGAGAGAGAGAGAGAGGCATCTACTGCAATATGCATCATACTTTCTAATTATGCTAAATGAGGCACATTTTTGAAGGTTCAAACTATTAAAAAGTCATTTATATTCAGTTAATTATTAATACTCCCAGCTTAGCCATTAAGCATGGTTCTGACAACCACTGTCAGCTTAGTCAACATCTCGTACTAGTAACCTGTGTACCTGATACTAGAGCCTGTACCAGCCTGTTACAGGTGTCCACACCTGTACCAGCCTGTTACAGGTGTGGACACCTGTACCAGCCTGTTACAGGTGTGGACACCTGTACCAGCCTGTTACAGGTGTCCACACCTGTCATTTTAACATCGTTCAAGAACAGATCAAAATAAACACAATGAACTATAGCGGATATCACTCAATGAAAGAATTCAGTTATACCATTTGTTAGTCCAATTATACGTGCAATTAGGGTAGTGGGGTCGTAATAATATCATTAGCGAGGTGGTTAGCGCACGTGGGAGGTCGTAATTAGCAAAACACAGGTAAATAACGAATTCCCTTAAATTTAATGAGTCCCGTTTCTGTTTTAAACTTAAAAACAAGAGATAGACTGTGATAGTTTGAAGAAGTTTATCAAGTGTGTGTGCTCACCTATTTGTGGTTGGTCACAGCTCCTGGCCCCGCCTCCCGTTGGTCGCTACTAGGTCCACTCTCTCCACTGGTAGCATCAGAGACAGAGAGAGAGAAAGGAAGAGAGAGAGAGAGACAGAGACCATTTCAGCAACTAACAAACTACAGTCAATTAAATAAAAATAATACACAACACTAGGTGGGTTTAGAATAAAGAGAAAGACTGGTGTGGTCTGCTACAATCTCCTCTACCTTCTACTGTGTCAGGCTCGTATAATGTTTTAAATTGTAATGTTCACTAACATCATCAAACTTTGCCACCATCACTTAAGTGACTCAAGTAATTAGCAACACAGCGCAAAAAAATCAAAATAACTTAGTCTACACCTGTAATTATTGAGTGTTTTTGTACCTGCTTCGTGGAGCACCACAGGTCGTGTTGACCTGGATACACACACACGCATACACATGGCGCAGGGAGAGTGACCCAGTAGCGGCCAGTGAAGAGGCGGGGCCAGGAGCTATGACTCGAGTACACACAAAGTGAGCGGCGAAGACAAACTCAGGAAAGGTATGAGGCCAGACCATTAGTGATGCCGATCATAGTCGTCGAGGAGGTAGGGCCAGGAGCTGAGTGTCAACCCCAGCAAACATTGTATAGTGTACCACTTATATTAAGATACAAATGGTTAGGTACAAATGGCAGAGTACACTTACCACACAATCCCTGCCACACTTCCATTACCACACAATCCCTGCCACACTTCCATCCTCACTACACCTTCCTGACACCAACCTGGGCAAGAAAACAAATATCAGTATATTCACCACACAAGACATGTCAGTCACAACCAACAACACCACACAAGACATGTCAGTCACAACCAACAACACCACACAAGACATGACAGTCACAACCAACAACACCACACAAGACATGTCAGTCACAATCAACAACACACCACAAGACATGTCAGTCACAACCAACACCACACAAGACATGTCAGTCACAACCAACAACACCACACAAGACATGTCAGTCACAACCAACAACACCACACAAGACATGTCAGTCACAATCAACAACACACCACAAGACATGTCAGTCACAACCAACAACACCACACAAGACATGTCAGTCACAATCAACAACACACCACAAGACATGTCAGTCACAATCAACACCACACAAGACATGTCAGTCACAACCAACAACACACCACAAGACATGTCAGTCACAATCAACAACACACCACAAGACATGTCAGTCACAACCAACACCACACAAGACATGTCAGTCACAACCAACAACACCACACAAGACATGTCAGTCACAACCAACAACACCACACAAGACATGTCAGTCACAACCAACAACACACCACAAGACATGTCAGTCACAACCAACAACACCACACAAGACATGACAGTCACAACCAACAACACCACACAAGACATGTCAGTCACAACCAACAACACACCACAAGACATGTCAGTCACAACCAACAACACCACACAAGACATGTCAGTCACAACCAACAACACCACACAAGACATGTCAGTCACAACCAACAACACACCACAAGACATGTCAGTCACAACCAACAACACACCACAAGACATGTCAGTCACAACCAACAACACCACACAAGACATGTCAGTCACAACCAACACCACACTAGACATGTCAGTCACAACCAACAACACACCACAAGACATGTCAGTCACAACCAACAACACACCACAAGACATGTCAGTCACAACCAACAACACACCACAAGACATGTCAGTCACAACCAACAACACACCACAAGACATGTCAGTCACAACCAACAACACACCACAAGACATGTCAGTACTGCTAGACAGCTACACTGACCACTACTGCTAGACAGCTACACTGACCACTACTGCTAGACAGCTACACTGACAATTACTGCTAGACAGCTACACTGACCACTACTGCTAGACAACTACACTGACCATTACTGCTAGACAACTACACTGACCACTACTGCTAGACAGCTACACTGACAATTACTGCTAGACAGCTACACTGACCACTACTGCTAGACAGTTACACTGACCATTAATGCTAGACAGCTACACTGACCACTACTGCTAGACAGCTACACTGACCACTACTGCTAGACAGCTACACTGACCACTACTGCTAGACAACTACACTGACCACTACTGCTAGACAGCTACACTGACCATTACTGCTAGACAGCTACACTGACCATTACTGCTAGACAGCTACACTGACCACTACTGCTAGACAACTACACTGACCATTACTGCTAGACAACTACACTGACCACTACTGCTAGACCTACACTGACCACTACTGCTAGACAACTACACTGACCACTACTGCTAGACAGCTACACTGACAACTACTGCTAGACAACTACACTGACCACTACTGCTAGACAACTACACTGACCACTACTGCTAGACAGCTACACTGACCATTACTGCTAGACAGCTACACTGACTATTACTGCTAGACAGTTACACTGACCACTACTGCTAGACAGCTACACTGACCACTACTGCTAGACAGCTACACTGACCACTACTGCTAGACAGCTACACTAACCACTACTGCTAGACAGCTACACTGACCACTACTGTTAGACAGCTACACTGACCACTACTGCTAGATAGCTACACTGACCACTACTGCTAGACAGCTACACTGACCACTACTGCTAGACAACTACACTGACCACTACTGCTAGACAACTACACTGACCACTACTGCTAGACAACTACACTGACCACTACTGCTAGACAACTACACTGACCACTACTGCTAGACAACTACACCACCACTACTACTGCTAGACAGCTACACTGACCACTAGTGCTAGACAGCTACAATGACCACTACTGCTAGACAGCTACACTGACCACTACTGCTAGACAACTACACCACCACTACTACTGCTAGACAGCTACACTGACCACTACTGCTAGACAGCTACACTGACCACTACTGCTAGACAGCTACACTGACCACTACTGCTAGACAGCTATACTGACTACTACTGCTAGACAGCTACACTGACCACTACTACTAGACTGCTACAATGACCACTACTGCTAGACAGCTACACTGACCACTACTGCTAGACAGCTACACTGACCACTACTGCTAGACAGCTACACTGACCACTACTGCTAGACAGCTACACTGACCACTACTGCTAGACAGCTACACTGACTACTACTGCTAGACAGCTACAATGACCACTACTGCTAGACAGCTACACTGACCACTACTGCTAGACAGCTACACTGACCACTACTGCTAGACAGCTACACTGACCACTACTGCTAGACAGCTACACTGACCACTACTGCTAGACAGCTACACTGACCACTACTGCTAGACAACTACACTGACCACTACTGCTAGACAGTTACACTGACCACTAATGATAGACAACTACACCACCACTACTACTACTAGACAGCTACACTGACCACTACTGCTAGACAGCTACACTGACCATTACTGCTAGACAGCTACAATGACCACTAATGATAGACAACTACACCACCACTACTACTACTAGACAGCTACAATGACCACTACTACTAGACAGCTACAATGACCACTACTACTAGACAGCTACACTGTACCTGGTAATACACAGTATTAATTAAGGTATTGTGCAGGCACGCAGACAACCCACCACAAATTCTCTTCATTTATATGAGGTCTGTCAGGTAGGGATGGCGCTTAATTAACGGTCATTAAAAATTGGTGTGCAGCAGCTGTTAAAGAGGCCAGCAGTCACACACACACACACACACACACACACACACACACACACACACACACACACACACACATACACAGCAAGGAACAGAAGAGAAGCAGAGAGTTTGACAAACTCAAAAAAGGTCAAACCAGAGTTGAAACTACTACTGCAAAGCCACATAAGAAGGAAGATGAGGATGAAAGATGAAACGAACTAACAGAAGATGACAGAGAAGTAAGCGAGAGGAATTAAACGTGAGAGACAAGGAGGTGTTCACCCAGGAGACACAGATGGTGCCAGAACACAGAGGTAACTGGGATGACCAACACAAACTGTACACAATTCACATACTGAAGGAAGAAATAATAAAACTTGGCGGTGGTAAAAGAACTGGACACCGTCAAAACTGTGCGAGCATATCATGGGTACTGTAAGAAGGGGCGGAAGTACTGTGTGAACCAGTAGCAAACACTTACAATCTGTTAGCAGAAATGTGAAAAGTACTGAATAGCTCCACGTGGTAAGTTCTGGGTATTTTGATTGTTGCTAGATGAACCGCCATGTAAAATACCTCAGAGCTGCTAACAGTGTATGTACCGAGGCAGAGGGCAGGTCACTTCCTGGTTTTCTCTTGCTTGCCTGCTTGCCTGCCTGCCTGCCTGCCTGCCTGCCTGCCTGCTTGCCTGCTTGCCTGCCTGCTTGCCTGCCTGCCTGCCTGCCTGCTTGCCTGCCTGCCTGCCTGCCTGCCTGCCTGCCTGCCTGCCTGCCTGCCTGCCTGCCTGCTTGCCTGCCTGCCTGCCTGCCTGCTTGCCTGCCTGCCTGCCTGCTTGCCTGCCTGCCTGCCTGCCTGCCTGCCTGCCTGCCTGCCTGCTTGCCTGCCTGCCTGCCTGCCTGCCTGCCTGCTTGCCTGCCTGCCTGCTTGCCTTGGTTTTAGCATTATATAGGGAGTACGAGAGGAAGGAAGAGGAATTTTAGCTGTCCTGGTGTCCTCTGGTCTCCGCCAGCTGAGTATTACTGGATAGGTACAACACTACAAATATGGTTTCAATATATAAGCAAGGAAAGGGGCAGACAAGAAGTCTTGAAATATCGGTCATTATCACTGACAAGTATTCTCTCCAGAATATTGGAAAATATTGGTTGAGCACCTGGACAGGAGGGACATAGTCACAGAAAACCAGAATAGGTTTAAGGAAAGTCTTGGCTCACAAACCTACTGGACTTTTAAGAGGAAAGATAAGGACGGGTGGCGTACGTGTTCTTGGAGTAGGAAAACATTGACCACCAGCCTACCACAGCAGGGTGTGACTCACAAACAAGAGGGGTAAGCGGGGATACCAGATAAAGTATTACACATGGACCAAGACAGTGTTGGTCTGGTCCTCCCGCCGGTCCAAACAACGTCTGCTCCGCTATTGTGGTCTTGACAACCGGTTTTTGTGTGATTTCTCAAGGATAAAATATCTTTCTTCCCCGCCTTCTCTTGCGGGGAATTTTCCCCTGCCACAAATTTCCCAGTGCCTCCACACACACACACACACACACACACACACACACAACACACACACACACGCACACGCACACACACACACACACACACACACACACACACACACACGCACACGCACACGCACACACACACACACACACACTTCTCTGTTTAATTGAAAATGCAATAACCGGAGTTTTCTGCAAAACTTTTTGAACCACTGAACCAAGAACTATTACTATTTTTTTACTATATCAAAAATCCCACTACTGCTGCTACTACAACTTATAATAATATTTCCACAGCAGCTACAACAATTTATACTACTACTACTACTAATACTACTACTAATAATAATAATAATAATAATAATACCATAAGCATCATTAATAGTGAAAATACCAGAGGAATTACCAAAATATTATTCAGTTACTGGTCATACTAAACACTGGTTATACCAAATAATGGGTATACCAAACAAAGGGTGAGCCAAATACTGGGTATACCAAGCACTGGGTAAGCCAAACATTCCCAAACATACGGGGACATTACCATCATTCATACACATAATAAACACTATTCTTTAAAATATTAACTACCATTGTTTACCTGTGTGAGGTATCAAGGTGACCCACAGGTGTCCATTCATAAATCTACCCATGTAAACTTTTGTGGGCCACAAAACTGTACTTTGAAGCTCTACACATGATTAATAAAGACCAATACATCTTCATACAATATTACATCACTTTAACATATATTACAAAATATATTACACCCTCAAAACATAGATTACAGAGTACATTACACCCTCAGAACATAGATTACAGAGTACATTACACCCTCAGAACATAGATTACAGAGTACATTACACCCTCAGAACATAGATTACAGAGTACATCACACTCTCAAAACATAGATTACAGAGTACATTACACCCTCAGAACATAGATTACAGAGTACATTACACCCTCAGAACATAGATTACAGAGTACATTACACCCTCAGAACATAGATTACAGAGTACATTACACCCTCAGAACATAGATTACAGACTACATTACACCCTCAGAACATAGATTACAGACTACATTACACCCTCAGAACATAGATTACAGAGTACATTACACTCTCAAAACATAGATTACAGAGTACATTACACCCTCAGAACATAGATTACAGAGTACATTACACTCTCAAAACATAGATTACAGAGTACATTACACTTTCAGAATATAGATTACAGAGTACATTACACCTTCACTGAACATTACATCACACTAACAGAGACTTAGTGTACATAATTACAAATTCAACAGCAAATTTGATCAGATTTACCAAAACAAAATTTACCACACAGTTTTAAGACCGTCCTTAGTCAACATAAAAATGAAAAAAATAATGGAAAAGATTTATAGGTGACTAAACAGGTAAATATATTAAAAAATAACTAGAGGACATATAAGAAAAAAATTCTGCTCTTGCTTGATTTTTTTTTTCTGGAGAAACAAACAAGAGGATGATAAGAAAGATAAGCCAACCACACCTTATCAGAGCCCTTGATAAAACACACACAAACACACACATATGACTCGACCCCTGCAATCACAATCAGTAGAGTACAATTAGGTGAATACACATATACACACACAAAAGTCTATCAAAATGTATTAAACAATATACAGATTTGTGCTCTCATGGGAGGGAGGGGGAGGGAGAGAGAGAGAGAGAGAGAGAGAGAGAGAGAGAGAGAGAGAGAGAGAGAGAGAGAGAGAGAGAGAGAGAGAGAGAGAGTCCTGATAATCAGACTAGGAAACACTAAAGTAAAAAAAAATCATAATTATAAACAAGGCAGGAAAAAAAAAAATTGTTTTATCATTTAAGTTCGTTCACTTTTCCTCACATCCCTTGTTCGTTCCTCTCTTCCTCGTTCCTTCCTTCCAGTCTCCCTTCTATCTCTCTCTCTCTCTCTCTCTCTCTCTCTCTCTCTCTCTCTCTCTCTCTCTCTCTCTCTCTCTCTCTCTCCGTCTTTCTGTTGCATCGCCGCGAGCGTATTTTTTCAAACTTTTTTTTTGGTTTATTTTAGTTTTGATGTAGTTTGAAGGGAGGGGAGGGGAGGGGAGGGGAGGGGAGGGGAGGGGACGGGAGGGGAGGTGGAGGGGGTGTAAAGTGGAAGGGGGTGGAGAAGTGGACGAGACTGAGAGAAGCAGTTTAACAGTGAATGTGAGAGGCGGGAAGTGGTCCCCCACCCCTTTCTCTCTCTCTCTCTGTCTCTCTCTCTCTCTGTCTTTCTCTCTCTCTGTCTCTCTCTCTCTGTCTCTCTCTCTCTCTCTCTCTCTTATTTTACCTTCAAAACGCCTGGTTTATTGTGTACACTATATCCATCCCGTGGATGGTAGCGCAGGAGCATATGGATACTCGGAGGGGCTAGGAACCAGGCCTCAAAGGGGTTAACACCAGTACATTTGCATATATATTTACAATTTACATTTCAGCTGTTACACATTCAGGGTATTTGCTAAAATATATGCACTAGTAGCTTATTTTAACAATGTTAAGGGACTCAACATCAATGAGAGAGAGAGAGAGAGAGAGAGAGAGAGAGAGAGAGAGAGAGAGAGAGAGAGGTTCAGGAGGGACATGATCAGGGAGTACAAAATACTTAGAAGAACGTCAAACAGGAGTCCTGAAGTGAGACCGAGGGGCGGAAACCATGTTTCCTGGATCGACTCTCTGACCACAACCTCGCTTCTTTACTTCCCCTCGACTGACACAACTGATTTCTTGGACTTTATCATACCTGCTCTTAAAACTGTGCACTAGCAGACACACTGTAGATACAGTCACATATAGTAGCAGAAAGACTCGGAACTCATCAAAGGTAAACTAAATGTACAAGTCTGCAGGGTGCTGTACATGGTACTGTACCACCTTCTATATTCTTTTTTTTTCCATGGGTAAATGTAAATTGTTGGAGAGTTTTTTACGGGTTTACAAACCTGGACACACGACTCAATTGTTGGGTGAAAACTTAAAATTAGTTGGCACAAAGCAAATTTACAGAGGCAATGTTTTTATTCTTGTCAAGTTTGTGGACGCTGGCGGAGGACAACCAGCAGAGTTGTGGTGGTAGTAGTGGTAGTGGTGATGGTGGTGATGGTGGTGGTGATGGTGGTGATGGTGGTGATGGTGGTTGTGATGGTGGTAGTGGTGGTGATGGTGGTGGTGATGGTGGTAGTTGTGGTGATGGTGGTAGTGGTGTTGATGGTGGTAGTAGTGGTTGTGATGGTGGTAGTGGTGGTGATGGTGGTAGTGGTGGTGATGGTGGTAGTGGTGGTGATGGTGGTAGTGGTGGTGATGGTGGTAGTGGTGGTGATGGTGGTAGTGGTGGTGATGGTGGTAGTGGTGGTGATGGTGGTAGTGGTGGTGATGGTGGTAGTGGTGGTGATGGTGGTAGTGGTGGTGATGGTGGTAGTGGTGGTGATGGTGGTGGTGGTGGTTGTGATGGTAGTGATGATGATGGTATTGGTGAGTTTCGAGAGTTTCACTACTCTCGAAACCCGGCCATGGGCCAGGCTCGTCTGGTGCTTGACTGGTCAACCAGGCTGTTGCTGCTGGAGGCCCGCTGCCTGCAGCAGCAACAGCCTGGGGACGTTTTGGTAGTGGTGATCTTCAACGCACTTCTACTGATTCAACACCACCCACATCACACCACATCACTCACACCACACCACCCACACCACACCACTCGCACCATACCACCCACACTATATATCCCACACCACTCACACTATATCTTCCACATCATACAACCCACACCATACCACTCACTATATCTTCCACATCATACAACCCACACCATACCACTCACTATATCTTCCACATCATACAACCCACACCATACCACTCACTATATCTCCCACATCATACAACCCACACCATATCACTCGCACCACACCTCCCATACCGCCTGAGTCACACACATCAATCGAATAACTATTATAGTAAATATGCGTCAGGCAAACTTAAGCAAGTTTGAGGAACTTAAGCAAGTTTGAGGAACTTAAGCAAGTTTGAGGAACTTAAGGAAGTTTGAGGAACTTAAGGAAGGCGTCATTCACGACACTGTACACAGCATGTGTCAGGTCCATGCTGGAGTATGCAGCACCAGTATGGGACTCACACCTGGTCAACGTCAAGAAACTAGAAAAAGTGTAGAGGTTTGTAACGAGATTAGTCCCGGAGCTAAGGGGCTACGACCTCTGAGATAATAAGGGAGTTAAACCTGATAACATTAGAGGACAAGAGTGTCACAGGTGATACGATAACGTACACAATACTTAGAGTAATTGATACTCTACCTGGAGTCTACCTGTGAGTGTTCCGGGGGTCAACGCCCCCGCGACCCGGTCCTTGCCACGCCTGTAGGTGGATTAGAGCCTCTGATAGCGTGGCCAGTGACAGATTGTTCCAGAGGCGAGAAACAGCAACCTGAGGGCACCGCTGGAAACTGATGAGTCACAGGAATGTTAGGAAGTATTTATTTAGTTGAAGTGAAACGACCCTGACAGTGGGGTGTTTACCTGGAGTGGCTTCCGGAGGCCAGCGGCCCAGACCCAGACCAGGCCTCCTAGTTGCTGGCTTGATCTATCAAGCTGTTAGTACCCTACGCCCGCAGTCCAAGGTATGCAACGCACCCCGACTGATCAAGAACTGTGCTACATAGCTTAAGGATGGTGTATGATAATCTCTTAAGTCAGGAGAGTGAACTCGGTAGCAGCTAGCGAAGAGACAGGGGTCAGGAGCTGAGATTCGACCCCTACAACCATATATAAGTGAGTACCACCCCTGCCTCTTCCCCGGGCGCCGTCCCATCCCCTTGCCCGTCATCCGGGGCAGCGTGGGGCAGGAAGTGGAGCGGAGATGGGAACCACCACCAGAGATATTTACACTCAGAACACCACTGCTCGCCACCACCCTCCCTTTATCTTCCACTACGTGTTGCTGCACCACTGCTCGCCACCACCCTCCCTTTATCTTCCACTACGTGTTGCTGCACCACTGCTGCTGCTGCTGCTGCTGCTCGTGTGAAGGAAGAGGAGGACTAGGAGGAAAAAAGGAGGCCAAATTGGAAAAGGAGAGCTGATTGTAGAGCAACTTGAAGGATACTTGGACCCTGGCATACCGGCCTGAGGTCAGACCTCCTTGGTGACTACCTGAACAACCAGGCTGTTGCACTCTTGCTTTTCACTGGATTCATTCTACACTCCCAAATGTCTTTCTAAAACAAGGACTTATGTTAGTGTGCAGATTAGGGACCTGGCTCTCAAGTACCTTCCATGTATACCTGATCATTTATCTCTCTCCTCCGTTAAACAGAGTACATTTCAAGTACTCTGAGATGTTCCTAGAGCTTTTAATATTCCATTAACTCCACACAGACGCCGTGAGCACACAACAATATTACAGGTGGGAGAGTATAAGTGATTTGAAAAGTACCATGACTGGCATGATTCTTGATCCAAAACTCTATAATCTGCCGGAATCCATCACTTTCCAGGTTTCTGAAGCATTCATTTTGACATTATTCCGAGACACTGAACACGTTCCTACCTCTTCTATACTGTGTTCCTTTGATATACCTTTGAAGAGTTTCGAGAGTTTCACTACGAGCTCGGCCATGGGCCAGCTTGTCTGGTGCTTGCATGGTCAACCAAGCTGTTGCTGCTAGAGGCCCGCTGCCCCAAATACCCATCACAGCCTGGTTGATCTGGCACCTGGTGATAATACTTGTCCAGTTTCCTCTTGAAGGATTCTACACTGGTTCCAGCCGTGTTTCTGATATCTTCTGGTAAGATGTTGAATAGTCTGGGACCCCGTATGTTGATACAGTGTTCCCTTATTGTCCCCACCGCACCCCTGCTCCTCACTGGGTTTATTTTGTACTTCATCCAATATCTCTCACTCCAGTATGTTGTTATGGCAGTGTGCAGATTTGGGATCAGGCCCTCAAGTACTTTCCAGGTACGTATATATTATCATGTATCTTTCTCTCCTCCGCTCCAATGACTACATGTTCAAGACTTAAAGGTGTTCCCAGTAATTTAGGTGCTTTACTGGCTCAATGTGAGCCGTTAATGATCTCTGTATGTGTTCCAGCTCTGCTATTTCTCCTGCCCTGAACGGGGCCGTCAGCACTGAGCAGTATTCTAAGTGAGGGAGCACTAGCGATTTGAAGAGTGTCACCATCGGCATTATTTCCCTTGTTTTGAAAGTTCTCAATACCCACCCCGTCATCTTCCTGGCTGTTGTGATCTTTGTCTTGTTATGGTCTTTAAAAGAAACGTCAGATGACATAATTATTCCCAGGTCTTTTACGTGTTTCTTTCGTTCTATTTGGTGACCCTCTTGAGTTTTGTATTCAGTGTTCCTTTTGAGTTCTTCATTCTTTCCATACCTAAGCAGCTGAAACTTAACTCCACTGAACGTCATGTTGTTCTCCACTGCCCACTGGAAGACCCTGCTTATGTCTTCCTATAATTTTTCAGTGTCTTCTATCGTAGTGACTTTCATGCTTATTTTAGTGTCATCTGCAAATGATGATACAAAAGTGTGACGGGTGTTTTTATCTATGTCTGCTATGAGGATGAGAAACAGCGGAGGTGCCAGGACAGTGCCTTGGGGCACTGAGCTTTTTACCTCGCTGATGCTGGATCTTGCCCTGTTCACTACTACTTTTTGTTCGTGTCCGGTTCTTCGCTCTTTCCGTATCTAAGTACAGTTGTTTGAATTTATGACCTTTGAAGATTGTGTTATTTCCCTCTGATACAGTATTCTCTTACTGTGTCTATGTCACTCCTTGTTCTTCACTGCGAGTGATGAGAAGAAGAGCTGCAGCAGACATAAGGAGTCAACATCCACCACTACCAAGGTGACTAGTGACTGGAGACGACCACTACCACTACTAGGAGATGACTACGTAATATAAATACTGATAATGACTAAAGCCCGGGACTACTACATTCCGGGATTACTGTCAAGGAAGAACAGCAGTACACAAAGTGTCTCAGGTCCTGAAGGGGATGACTTGTGTCCATCTCAATCTGGAAAGGATCTCCCCTGGGTGTGTTACTACTGTTAACCTCTGTCAACCCGCCACCCCTGGGCGGTACTTGTACCAGAGAGGGGGAGAGGAAGAGGGAGGGGGGAGAGAGAGAGAGAGAGAGAGAGAGAGAGAGAGAGAGAGAGAGAGAGAGAGAGAGAGAGAGATGTTAAGGAACACTGATATGCATGTTTCCATCACTACAACATACTTGGCAAGACCACAAATAAAGGCGCAATCGATTAGGAGAGAGAATTATAACCTTGCTCACACTTAGGTACACCTGGTCACGCTCTAAGTGTGTCACAACTTACCTAGGAGACCAATACAACACACGGACAAACAGATACAAACCCCAAACTTTGCCGGATGTTTCTTGACAGCATGTCAGCATAAAACCAAGAGAGAGAACTGGAAACTCGCTATCTGAGGTTCCAGCGTCGAAACTTTGATCTGAAATGTTTGAGGTGTAAAGTTGGAGGAGCAAGTTCCACAACTGGAAACTCAAGATCTTTAACTCGAAATTAAAAGTTGAAAACTCAAAGTCCCTCACTTGAAAGTTAAAACCCAGGGGTTTAGGACAGGAAAGTTAAAAAGTCCATCACTGGAGAGATAAGACCCTATATCCAACCCTGGAAAATCAGGTTTCACGACTGTAAATTTAATGCTGGAAGTCAGCGTTCAGAGCGTCGGAGGGGATCCAGTCCTGGAAAGTTAAGGTACCGAGGTAAAGGTTTCATAGTGTGTCTCCCTGAGTGCAAAGTTAAAATCTTGGAAGATGAAGTTGTAAGAAAAACTGAATATTGCGGCTCTCAGCTTAGCCTGCAGTCCCTGCTCTTGGAGGTTTCTGGCCTCCAGTACCTGCTCTTGGAGGTTTCTGGCCTCCAGTACCTGCTCTTGGAGGTTTCTGGCCTCCAGTACCTGCTCTTGGAGGTTTCTGACCTCCAGTACCTGGTCTTGGAGGTTAAACAAGCTGAGGTTTCTGACCTCCAGTTCCTGGTCTTGGAGGTTTCTGGCCTCCAGTACCTGGTCTTGGAGGTTTCTGGCCTCCAGTACCTGGTCTTGGAGGTTTCTGACCTCCAGTACCTGCTCTTGGAGGTTAAACAAGCTGAGGTTTCTGACCTCCAGTTCCTGGTCTTGGAGGTTAAACAAGCTGAGGTTTCTGACCTCCAGTTCCTGGTCTTGGAGGTTAAACAAGCTGAGGTTTCTGACCTCCAGTTCCTGGTCTTGGAGGTTAAACAAGCTGAGGTTTCTGACCTCCAGTTCCTGGTCTTGGAGGTTAAACAAGCTGAGGTTTCTGACCTCCAGTTCCTGGTCTTGGAGGTTAAACAAGCTAAGGTTTCTGACCTCCAGTTCCTAGTCTTGGAGGTTAAACAAGCTGAGGTTTCTGACCTCCAGTTCCTGGTCTTGGAGGTTAAACAAGCTAAGGTTTCTGACCTCCAGTTCCTGGTCTTGGAGGTTAAACAAGCTAAGGTTTCTGACCTCCAGTTCCTGGTCTTGGAGGTTAAACAAGCTAAGGTTTCTGACCTCCAGTTCCTGGTCTTGGAGGTTAAACAAGCTAAGGTTTCTGACCTCCAGTTCCTGGTCTTGGAGGTTAAACAAGCTAAGGTTTCTGACCTCCAGTTCCTGGTCTTGGAGGTTAAACAAGCTAAGGTTTCTGACCTCCAGTTCCTGGTCTTGGAGGTTAAACAAGCTGAGGTTTCTGGCAAACTTCTCAAATTATATATATATATATATATAATGAAAACATCGGCCGATTCCCACCAAGGCAGGGTGGCCCGAAAAAGAAAAACTTTCATCATTCACTCCATTACTGTCTTGCCAGAGGGGTGCTTTACACTACAGTTATAAAACTGCAACATTAAAACCCCTCCTTCAGAGTGCAGACACTGTACTTCCCATCTCCAGGACTCAAGTCCGGCATGCCGGTTTCCTGAATCCCTTCATAAATGTTACTTTGCTCACACTCCAACAGCACGTCAAGTATTAAAATCCATTTGTCTCCATTCACTCCTATCAAATACGCTCACTTGTATATATACGTATATATATATATATATATATATATATATATATATATATATATATATATATATATATATATATATATATATATATATATATATATATAGACATGTATCTCTCACACCTTATATACTGTATATGCCATCTCTTAAATCTTTTGTACCATATTATGTAATAAAATATACCTATTGGTAAAAAAAGGATGGGTGGTAGGAGAAGTGGAATATTTAAATGGCTTCAGGAAGAAATCCAAATATTCTTCCTTGAAGCCTTTTATCCACTTCTCCGAGGCTATAGGTCCCACAATTTGCACCAGAGGTGGACCCCATCCTATATATATATATATATATATATATATATATATATATATATATATATATATATATATATATATATATATATATATATATATTATGAAGACAACCACTATGAAAATAGAAGAATTCCAAGCGCATAGTTCCTTGATAATGTGAGTAGTCACGAAAGCGCTTGGAATTCTTCTATTTTTTCATAGTGGTTGTCTTGCATATTTTGATATCACCTGTTTACTGTGATCTTTTTGCATATATATATATATATATATATATATATATATATATATATATATATATATATATATATATATATATATATATATATATATGAAATATTGAAATACAAAGAAAGAGGGTATGAAAAATAAAGCCTCAGATCCAAGTTCCAGAACTCAAAATGAAAAGTTTCCAATACTGAAAATAAAACTTTTAGAGATGGAAATCCAAGTCCTAGAACTAAAAATGCCAATCGAAAGACTAGAAATCCGTTCCAGAACTAGAAACCCAAGTCCAGAAGTCGTAATCCAAGTTCCAGATTTAGAAGACCACTTTCCAGAACTCGTAACCCAAATTCCAGAATCAGAAAACCTAGAACTAGAACTGACAAACTAAATTGCAGAACCTTATAACCAAACTCAACTGCGCCTACAAAAAATAACACTTAAGTCTGAGGGAGCCTGGAGACACAAGGAGCTTAATGCTCCAGGGACGCTCACTGAGTGTTGCCCAAGACGGAGAGTCTCCCAGCTCTAAGAAGCAAGAGTTCCAGTTGTTGGGGGAGGAGGAGGAGGAGGGAATTACTATCTCCAGTTTGAGAGTGAAAGCTCTTTTTGCGAGGCTACGAAGTTCACTTCCCGGACCAGGAAGTCGCGTCTCAAACTGTCAAAGTTACTTTCCAGGGAAGGAAGGGAGGGAGGAGGAGCAGGGGAAGGGAGGGGAGGGCAGAAAGTCGCAGTCTCGGTGCTGGAACTTGTCAAGTTGATGGTTGGAACTAAGTCTCGCCAGTCTGATGGTGAGTGTAATGAACTTAGCAACTTGCAACAATTCTCGACACTACGCAGAGTAAAATTGTCAAGGGGAGGGATGCCAACCCTCCCTTCAGTGAGATGAAATGGAATGACTTGAGTAAGAGTTGAATGTCTTCCAAGTTTACAACTTTCAAGTTGAATATCACCAAGACAACTCTACTGTCCAGTAAACATTAACACTACTGTCCAGTAAACATTAACACTACTGTCCAGTAAACATCAACACTACTGTCCAGTAAGCATTAACACTACTGTCCAGTAAACATCAACACTACTGTCCAGTAAACATCAACACTACTGTCCAGTAAACATCAACTCTACTGTCCAGTAAACATCAACACTACTGTCCAGTAAACATCAACACTACTGTCCAGTAAACATCAACACTACTGTCCAGTAAACATCAACACTACTGTCCAGTAAACATCAACACTACTGTCCAGTAAACATCAACACTACTGTCCAGTAAACATTAACACTACTGTCCAGTAAACATTAACACTACTGTCCAGTAAACATCAACACTACTGTCCAGTAAACATCAACACTACTGTCCAGTAAACATTAACACTACTGTCCAGTAAACATTAACACTACTGTCCAGTAAACATCAACACTACTGTCCAGTAAACATCAACACTACTGTCCAGTAAACATCAACACTACTGTCCAGTAAACATTAATACTGTCCAGTAAACATCAACACTACTGTCCAGTAAACATTAATACTACTGTCCAGTAAACATCAACACTACTGTCCAGTAAACATTAACACTACTGTCCAGTAAACATCAACACTACTGTCCAGTAAACATCAACACTACTGTCCAGTAAACATCAACACTACTGTCCAGTAAACATCAACACTACTGTCCAGTAAACATTAAGACTACTGTCCAGTAAACATTAACACTACTGTCCAGTAAACATCAACACTACTGTCCAGTAAACATCAACACTACTGTCCAGTAAACATCAACACTACTGTCCAGTAAACATTAACACTACTGTCCAGTAAACATCAACACTACTGTCCAGTAAACATCAACGCTACTGTCCAGTAAACATCAACGCTACTGTCCAGTTAACATCAACACTACTGTCCAGTAAACATCAACTCTACTGTCCAGAAGGTCAGGAGTCCCACAAAGTCAGGTATCCCACAAGGTCATGGGTCCCACAAGGTCAGGGATCCCACAAGGTTAAGGATCCCACAAGATCATGGGTCCCACAAGGTCAGTTATACCCGAAGGTTACGTAGACCACCAAGGCGGACAGGTCCTAAATCAGGTCATCCTGTTGATAGCCTGATCAACAAAACTGTTGGTACTGACTGTACACAATCCCACCACAGGAACCGAGACTCGACCACCGCACACACTAGTGGGTGAGTACTTGAATGCCAAGGAGGGTGGTCTGGCTGGCACACTCCTGGCACTCTGCTGCCAATCACATGCTATTAAGGATGAACCCATGAATTAACAAGGGGGTGGGAGGGAGGGAAGGGGCAGGAAGAAGTAGGGGCAGGAAGGAGGGAAGGGGCAGGAAGGAGTGGGGGAGAGAGGAGATGATGGGTTGTAAGAGGGGTAGAGGAGATAGTGCATGGTTGGGGCAATCATGCACACACACTGTTCAAGACAGTGACCATAAGCTTGACCACATATTATCAGTGTTGATAAAAGTGACCATAAGCTTGACCACACATTATCAGTGTTGATAAAAGTGACCATAAGCTTGACCACACATTATCAGTGTTGATAAAAGTGACCATAAGCTTGACAACACATTATCAGTGTTGATGACAGTGACCATAAGCTTGACAACACATTATCAGTGTTGATGAAAGTGACCATAAGCTTGACCACATATTATCAGTGTTGATGACAGTGACCATAAGCTTGACAACACATTATCAGTGTTGATGAAAGTGACCATAAGCTTGACCACACATTATCAGTGTTGATGACAGTGACCATAAGCTTGACAACACATTATCAGTGTTGATGAAAGTGACCATAAGCTTGACCACACATTATCAGTGTTGATGACAGTGACCATAAGCTTGACAACACATTATCAGTGTTGATGACAGTGACCATAAGCTTGACCACACACTGTACTAACACATTCAGTTTATCCACTATGTGTGTGTCACACTACCAGAGGGACCTGTAAGTTGTAACCAGTCTACCTGCCTGGAGTCAACCAGGTGTAAAGTGCACTACTGTTGCATCAGTCACTCTACATTACACACTTTCTCCATCACTAAGGTTTTTTCATATGTTATCATAGCGGGTTAGAGATGTACTCAAGTTTCTTCTAATGTCATGAGAGATGTGCTTGTAAACACAGCCTCAGCCTGGCTACCACACACTCCTGTATCCTCCAAGAAGTTATTATGTAAATGAACCTCCCCTCTCCCCCTTCCCCTCTCCTGCCTCAAACCCTCCCCTCTCCTCCCCCTCCCTCTCACACTGGGAACCACAATTACAGAACAATGCAAGGTTTCATTTTCTTGTCTCCACTTCTTAAAATGTGGCCACCTTGTTGTAATTTGTCGGGGGGGGGGAGGGGAAAGAGGGGTACGGGGTTGGAATAGGGGGTTGGGGAGAGGGGTTAAAGTCCAAGATAAAGGGGGTGGATTATCGGGATGGTAGGGGCAGAAAGAAGTGGTGAGGGGGGCAGGGAGAGAAGAGGTAAGGGGAGAGAAATAGAAGGGGTAAGGAAGAGCTGAGAAAGGAATGAAGAACATGAGAGAAGAGAGGGTGATAAAAGGTAGAAATATAAGAGGAAGCTGGAACTTTCCCTCCCCACCTTCAAAAGTTCCTTCTCTGATCATCTCTCCTTCCCCTCCATCCTCCTCAACCCATCATTCCTCTCTTCAGTATCTTCCTCCTGTCTCCTTCCTTCCTTGTATAGTCTCCCCTCTACTTCCATTTCACCTTTCCTCTCCCTTTTCCTCCCCCTTCCCTCCCTCCCCCAGCAAGTAGGAAGCAGGGGAGGGGAAAGGAGGGAGGGGTAAAATAGCAGTCAAACGAGGGCAGGATTTTCATTTTAATACAAAAAGCGGAAAGCCAAGTTAAGTTTAAACTAATCTGCATAAGTCATCCCAAATCTGTACTATTTCTTCACTGATATGACGGGGAGGGGAGGGGAGGGGAGGGGTTGGAAGGACGAGATATGGGGATATGGGAAGAGGAAAGGACAGAAGACAGAATAGGGGGATAGAGAAAGAGATGAGAGGACTGGGGAAGAGAATGGAGAGGATGGAAGACTGGGGCGTGGGAGAGGGGAGATGATATAATAGGAAGGGAGATTATGGGAGAGGGAAGATGATGGAAAAGAAGATATAGGAGAGGGAAGATGATGAGAGAGAGAGAAGTTGATGGAAGAGGGGAGGTGATTGAAGATACAGGATATTGAAAGAGGGTACAGGATGGAAGAGGATAGAGGATGGAAGAGGGTAGAGGATGGGAGAAGATAAACGGGAGAAGGAATACACACTGACTACAGTGTCTTGAAGGAAAGTGGATTATCATGGGGAAGCGTATGACCCGTAGGGGCGAGAGGACGCCTGAGGAATGCGTGCACTAACAGCTTGATGGATCACGCCAGCAACCATGAGGACTGGTTTAGGATCGGGCAACGGGGGGCGTTGACCCCTGGAAGCCACTCCAGGTAACATGCCCACCAACCCTGCCCCACTCACTCTTCCCCACACACACTTCCCCACCCACCCTGCCCCACTCACCCTGTCCCACCCACCCTTCCCCACTCACCCTTCCCACCCACCCTGTCCCACTCACCCTTCCCCACCCACTCTGTCCCACCCACCCTTCCCCACTCACCATGCCCCACTCACCCTGCCCCACCCACCCTGCCCCACCCACCCTGTCCCACTCACCCTTCCCCACCCACCCTGTCCAACTCACCCTTCCCCACCCACCCTGTCCCACCCACCCTTCCCCACTCACACTTCCCCACCCACCCTGTCCCACTCACCCTTCCCCACCCACCCTGTCCCACTCACTCTTCCCCACCCTGCCCCACTCACCCTTCCCCACTCACCTTGCCCACTCACCCTGCCCCACTCACCCTGTCCCACTCACCCTGTCCCACTCACCTTGCCCACTCACCCTGCCCCACTCACCCTTCCCCACCCACCCTGTCCCACTCACCCTTCCCCACCCGCCCTGTCCCACTCACCCTTCCCCACTCACCTTGCCCACTCACCCTTCCCCCACCCACCCTGCCCCACTCACCCTTCCCCCACCCACCTTGCCCACTCACCCTCCCAACCCCACCCTGTCCCACTCACCCTTCCCCACTCACCCTTCCCCCACCCACCCTGCCCCACTCACCTTGCCCACTCACCCTTCCCACCACCCCCCCCCCTGCCCCACCCACCCTGCCCCACTCACCCTTCCCCACTCACCTTGCCCACTCACCCTGTCCCACTCACCCTGTCCCACTCACCTTGCCCACTCACCCTGCCCCACTCACCCTTCCCCACCCACCCTGTCCCACTCACCCTTCCCCACCCGCCCTGTCCCACTCACCCTTCCCCACTCACCTTGCCCACTCACCCTTCCCCCACCCACCCTGCCCCACTCACCCTTCCCCCACCCACCTTGCCCACTCACCCTCCCAACCCCACCCTGTCCACTCACCCTTCCCCACCCACCCTGCCCCACTCACCTTGCCCACTCACCCTTCCCCCACCCACCCTGCCCCACTCACCATGCCTCACTCACCCTTCCCCACTCACCTTGCCCACTCACCCTTCCCCCACCCACCTTGCCAACTCACCCCTCCCCACCCTGTCCCACTCACCCTTCCCCACTCACCTTGCCCACTCACCCTTCCCCACCCACCCTTCCCCACTCACCCTTCCCCACCCACCGTTCCCCACTCACCCTTCCCCACTCACCCTGCCCACCTCTCATCACAGGCTCAGGTGGCTGGCTATTGGTTTTATGACGTCATAAAACAGGGTGAGAGGAGGGGTGGTGGAGGGGGAATTGACACGAGGGGAGGAGAGAGGGACAACTGGACGATAGGGGAGAAGAGAGGAGAGGATGGGGAGAGAATGGTGAACGGGACGGGGAGGGAGATGTAGAGAGATGGGGAGAGGAAGATGGAGAGGGAGATGATGGATAGGGAGATGGGGAGAGGGAGATGGGGAGAGGGAGATGATGGGGAGAGAGATAGTAATACAGAAGGATGAAAAAGGGTAAATGTGACAATAATAGAGAATATATAGAATGAGAGTGCAAAGAAGGAAGCAGGAGAACGAAAGAGAAGAGAAGAGAAAAAGGAAGGGGTAAGAGAAAAGGGAGGAAGAGAAGAGAAAAAGGAAGGGGTAAGAGAAAAGGGAGGAAGAGAAAAGGGAGGAAGAGAAGAGAAAAAAACAGAATCCATTAACAATTTTTGTTGTTTAGTTGTTGGTCGTCTGAATCTATTGCACTGTGGCCAAAATTTCTGGTATCTTATTTTCATTAACAGTAATAAGACACCTTGACGTATAATATAGAATACCGACCTGCCTGGGGGGAGTTCCAGGGGTCACCGCCCCCGCGGCCCAGTCCATGACCAGGCCTCCCAGTGGATCAGGGTCTGATCAACCAGGCTGTTACTGCTGACCGCACGTAGTCCAACGTATGAACCGCGGCCTGGCTGGTCGGGTACTGAGTGCACTATCTCTGGAGTCCTGAGTAAGTGGACAATCAAGAACACAGTGTTCAAACCATTGTCCTTAAGAATCAACACGTATTTCACATTTGGTTTGGACATAAATTCGTTAGAAAACATTCAGCGTAGAATGACTAAATTAATACATAGCATTAGAAATCTTCCTTACGAAGAAAGATTGAAGACCCTAAAATTACATTCACTTGTAAGACGTAGATCGAGGTATACAAGTGGAAAATGGGTATTAACAAAGGGGATATAAATAAGGTCTTGAGGATATCTCTCCAAGAGAGAACCCGCAATAATGGATTCAAGTTAGATAAGTTTAGATTTAGAAAGGATATAGGAAAGTATTGGTTTGGAAATAGGGTAGTTGATGAGTGGAACAGTCTGCCTAGTAGGGTTATTGAAGCTAGGACCTTGGGTAGTTTCAAATTTAGGTTGGATAAATTCATGAGTGAGAGGGGTTGGATTTGAGTGGGACTCGCGCATGAGTGGGTAGAATTGTCAAAGCTTATTTCTTGGGTAGCATTGAAAATTGGGTTGAGCAAATATTCTGTTAGTGGGACGGATTGTGAAGGACCTGCCTAGTATGGGCCAACAGGCCTGCTGCAGTGTTCCTCCTTTCTTATGTTCTTATGTTCTTATCACGTGTGTCAAGCTGCCAGACGTACTTGTTACCAAGGCTAAGCCTGGCTACTACAACATCAGTCTGTGTACACTGCAAACTACTCCGTAAATGTACATTCATATTGTAGTGAGTTACAGATGTACTCAGGCTTCCAGCTACATTCCTATGACTCTCAAAGTCCTTATTTAACTCTGGTATCATCTTCTACTGCCAGATATAGACGAAGATCACGGCCAGTCATATATTTCAACTTTATATTGTTTATTTCAACGTTTAATGGTATCTTTTTCTCTTTGATTATTTTTGCAGATCAACACCTGACTTGTGCAGTGACCATGTTGCTCGACCCATTATGCCAGTCAAATGCATTCAGTGATGACAGTCAGTGTTCATCAAGGAGTCAAGTTGATTGCCATAAGTTAACTCTAGTGCCATTAAGATGACAAACAATTCAGTTTGTAATGTAGAAGTCTCACTATTAATTCTTTTATCCAACACCGTGGTGGGTGTTCTTCCTGTTATTATTAGTATTATCATTATAGTTTATGGTGATTGATAGGAGGAGACGCACCGCTGCCAGAGGGATCAAGTCGACAACTATATCATTTTTTATATTAACTTTGTAACAGTTAAGCGAGAGATTTCTTAAGAACATAAGAACATAAGAACATAAGAAAGGAGGAACACTGCAGCAGGCCTGTTGGCCCATACTAGGCAGGTCCTTCACAATCCGTCCCACTAACAGAATATTTGCTCAACCCAATTTTCAATGCTACCCAAGAAATAAGCTTTGACAATTCTACCCACTCATGCGCGAGTCCCACTCAAATCCAACCCCTCTCACTCATGAATTTATCCAACCTAAATTTGAAACTACCCAAGGTCCTAGCTTCAATAACCCTACTAGGCAGACTGTTCCACTCATCAACTACCCTATTTCCAAACCAATACTTTCCTATATCCTTTCTAAATCTAAACTTATCTAACTTGAATCCATTATTGCGGGTTCTCTCTTGGAGAGATATCCTCAAGACCTTATTTATATCCCCTTTGTTAATACCCATTTTCCACTTGTATACCTCGATCATGTCTCCCCTCATTCTACGTATTACAAGTGAATGTAATTTTAGGGTCTTCAATCTTTCTTCGTAAGGAAGATTTCTAATGCTATGTATTAATTTAGTCATTCTACGCTGAATGTTTTCTAACGAATTTATGTCCATTCTGTAATATGGAGACCAGAACTGAGCTGCGTAATCTAGGTGAGGCCTTACTAATGATGTATAAAGCTGTAATATAACCTCTGGACTTCTGTTGCTAACACTTCTTGATATAAATCCCAGTAATCTATTTGCCTTATTACGTACGCTTAGGCATTGCTGTCTTGGTTTAAGGTTGCTGCTTACCATCACCCCCAAGTCCTTCTCGCAATCTGTATGGCTAAGTTCTACGTTATTTAACTTATAAGTGCTTGGGTTATGGACACTCCCGAGCTTCATAACCTTGCATTTATCTACATTGAACTGCATCTGCCACTTTTCTGACCACGAATTAAGTTTGTCTAAATCTTCCTGAAGTTCTATGACATCTATGTTTGAATCAATTATCCTACCTATCTTCGTGTCGTCGGCGAATTTGCTCATATCACTAGTAATTCCCTCATCAAGGTCATTGATATATATTATAAATAACAATGGGCCTAAGACTGATCCCTGTGGAACACCACTTGTTACAAGTCCCCATTCGGATTTAACCCCATTTATGCACACTCTCTGCTTCCTATTGGTGAGCCATGACTCAATCCATGACAGCACTTTTCCCCCAATGCCATGAGCTGCCACTTTCTTTAACAGTCTCTGGTGCGGTACTCTATCAAAAGCCTTACTAAAGTCTAAATAAACAATATCGAATTCTTTATCGTGATCAACAGCCTCAAAAGCTTTACTGAAGTAGGTTAATAAATTAGATAGGCAGGAACGGCCCCTCGTGAATCCATGCTGGGTATCATTAATCAAATTATGGTTATCTAGATGGCTTCTAATAATATCAGCTATAATTGACTCTAGTAATTTGCCTACAATTGAGGTCAGGCTTATTGGGCGGTAGTTTGACGGTAGTGACTTGTCCCCTGCTTTAAAAATAGGAATTACATTAGCCATCTTCCACATATCAGACACTACACCTGTTTGAAGAGATAAATTAAAAATGTTAGATATTGGTTCACAGAGTTCCATTTTGCATTCCTTAAGAACCCTTGCAAAAAGCTCATCAGGACCCGGCGATTTATTTTGTTTCAGTCGGTCCAGCTGTTTCATAATCATTTCGCTAGTGACTGTGATATTACATAATTTATCTTCTTCTGGGCCTCTGTAAAAATTAATTACTGGGATATTATTAATGTCTTCCTGTGTGAAAACCGAGAGAAAATAATTATTAAAAATAGAGCACATATCATTCTCCTTGTCAGTAAGATGCCCAAAGTTATTTTTAAGGGGACCTATCTTATCCCTAACTTTTGTTCTATAAACCTGGAAAAAACTTTTGGGTTAGTTTTTGAATCCCTAGCAACTTTAATTTCATAGTCCCGTTTAGCTTTTCTTATTCCCTTTTTAACGTCCCTCTTAATGTCAGTATACTGATTTATAAGATGACCCTCACCTCTTTTATGCGCCTATAAATTCCTTTCTTCTGCCCTAAAAGATATTTGAGCCTATTATTCATCCATTTTGGGTCATTTCTACTTGATCTAATTTCTTTATACGGGATAAATGTTCTTTGGGCAGCCTGTATAGTGTTAAGAAAACTGTCATATTGATACCTCTCTTCTTCACCCCAGTCCACAGTTGATAAGTGTTCTCTAAGTCCATTATAATCTGCTAAGCGAAAATCTGGGACCATTACTGAATTATCCCTACTATCATACATCCATTCAATGCTAAAGGTAATTGACTTGTGGTCGCTTGAGCCGAGTTCCTCTGTAATTTCTAAATTATTAACAAGGGTTTCCTTGCTTGCCAGAACCAAGTCAAGTAGGTTATTTCCCCTTGTAGGTTCTGTTACAAACTGCTTCAAAAAGCAATCCTGAACTACTTCTAAAAGTCGTTAGATTCTAAATTCCCTGTCATGAAATTCCAATCAATCTGACTAAAGTTAAAGTCCCCTAAATTACTACGTTATCGTGTCTTGTGGCCTTAACAATTTCCTCCCAAAGTAGTCTCCCTTGTTCCCTATCTAAGTTTGGAGGACGGTAAATCACGCCTAAAATCAATTTTTCACACCCCTCTGAAAATTCTATCCAGACAGACTCTGTATGTGTTAATTCAGACTTTATACCCGTTTTTATGCAACAATTTAAATGATCACGGACATAGAGTGCCACCCCACCCCTTTCCCGATACTTCTGTCTACTTGGAACAATTTAAAACCCTGAATGTGACATTCGGCAGGCAAGTCCCGATTTTTCATATTAAACCATGTCTCAGTTATTGCAAAAACATCAATATTACCCGTACTTGCAACTAATCTCAACTCGTCCATCTTATTCCTAGCACTACGACTATTGGTGTAATATATATTTAGAGACCCTCCTTTCTCTTTACCCTTCCTGCTCATCTCTGTTTTTCCACTATACCTATTACTGTCCTTGTCATCTAGTGTCACTAGCTTTCCACTGTCCACCTTATTCTGCCTATTACTAGTTCTCCTACAACTTATAATATTACTACACTGGGACTTCTCTGTTTTCCCCCCAAAACCCATACCACTAACTATTTCTAGTTTAAAGCCCTAACAGCTCCCTCCACTGCAGTTGCCAGTGCCCCCACCCCAGACCTGGATAAGTGAACCCCATCCCTGGCATACATGTCATTTCTGCCATAGAAGAGGTCCCAGTTGTCAATGAATGTTACTGAATTTTCCTTACAGTATTTGTCCAGCCAGCAATTGACACCAATTGCCCTGGACAGCCATTCATTTCCCAAATCCTCTCCTTGGCAAAATACCACATATGACAGGGTTCCCACCCTTCTTCCTAATTATGTCTATTGCTGACCTAAACCTGCTAGTCAGGTCCTCACTCCTACGTCTGCCAACATCGTTGCCTCCAGCACTGAGACAGATAATAGGATTGCTCCCATTACCTCTCATGATGTCGTCCAGACGGCTAACAATATCCTCCATCCCAGCCCCAGGAAAGCAAACCCTCTGTCTCCTACTCCTATCAATCAAACAGAAAGCCCTATCCATGTACCTAACCTGACTGTCCCCAACAACAACAATGTTTTTACCTTCCTTTGTGTCTTTCGTCGTGACGCTCCCAGAAGTCGACTCACATTCATCGGGTAGCACGGAGAATGGGTTCGATGTTTCCACAACATTCTCCTGGGTCTTCGTTGTTTCTACCTCTCCACCCGTCCTCTTGAGCCTTAACTTTGTCCCATGCGTTTTAGCCACTGTCCAGGTTCCTTTCCTGGCTTGATGATTCTCAACAGGAGGATTACTACGAATCCTCTTGTTTTCCTCAGTCAGTCGCTGTATCTCAAGCTTAGCTACCCTCAGTTCTTCCTTCAGCTGCTGGTAGAGTAGCTCAAGAGAGGACATCTTCTTCAGATTGACAGAGAGCACACAAGACACGTCTTCACTGAGTTAAGTCAGGTCCACCACTGAGTTAAGTCAGGTCCACCACTGAGTTAAGTCAGGTCCACCACTGAGTTAAGTCAGGTCCACCACTGAGTTAAGTCAGGTCCACCACAGTGGCAACACATTAAAGCAGTTTAGGAACGAGTTACTGCAGACCAAACATTGTTTTGGAACCCAGCCCCAAATATCTTGCTGCTTGGCGATTTCCAGTTGAGGACTGTCATTACAGAGTCCCTGCAGCTAGCTTGGAGGAGCGGTCCCACACGACACAACTATTACATCTCTGCAATAAATTCGCCTTAAGCCAGGTGATCGCTAAGCCGACCAGATTGGGAAACACCCTACACCTCATATTTACCAACAATGAGGACCTAGTCCGGAACCTAACGGTATCAAAGACCGCAATTTCAGACCATAACACAATCGAGACACAGACCTGCATGAACAGTGTCCTGGGACACACAAACACGATGAATCATGAGGGCGAATTCAACAAATTCAACTTCATCTAAAAAAGAAAAACAATTAGAACCAAATAAATCTTAACCTTAACGAAATACGCTGGGAAGACGATATGACCACCGCTGATCTCAACTAGGACGTGGCGAGTCTGAGGAGCTCACTGATGCTGCAAGCTGCACTAGACAAATTAATTGGCCAGGCTTAATTGATGTAGTTTAAGTTCTTTTCTTTTCAGAAGAGTTTGCTACAGACTTGTGGCAAGCATCCAGCTGTGGTGTTACACTGCCACTCTGGTCAGTGCTACATGTAACTCTACGCCAAAAATGATATGCAAACTAGAGTGACGCTCCCTCTACAGGATATCAACGAATTTCAAATCTCAAATTTGGCAGACTCTCTTGTGCATGACAGGAAACTAAGGCTAGAGGAAGGGAGAACACTGAGCACAGTTTGTGATCAGTGTTCTCCCGGCCTCATGGATCAAGACATTAATGACTGCCGCCCACTGTCCAACGTATGCACCACAACCTGACTAGGAACTGTGTTGAGGAATCTCTTCCCTCCTGAAGACACCCAGGTGTTTGTCGGTGACCCTCCTTATGTATGGAGGGTGTGAAGAGTCGCACTTACGTCAAACATTGTACAGATACTGATAACGTTGTGAGTCTTACTTCTGAAGATCTCGGGAGCTAGAACACATGACATTCTAGAAAAAGATAATAAAATAATAATAATAATAATTTCTAGAAAACACAACTGATTTAGGAATAATTGGCATTACAGACATATTCTACAGAAAGTCCCTAGTTACTCAGAGCATTTAGGGCAGTCTTACCTTTACCTATCATATACCTTTGATGAATTACGAGTTTTCCTACTCCCAGACACCGGACATGGGCCGCGCTTGTCTGGTACCTACCAGGACAACCAGACTGTTGCTGCTGGCAGCAACAACTACCGGATGATTAATTATTCAGGTTTACAAGAATGGCAAAGTTTACGATCTTTGACACCGACGATCTGCTTTAAGATTATTACAGCGATAGAATTTTTTGTAATACAATTCATTGTAATACTTGTAGTGGTAGTACCAATGTTGGTCTGATACACCTACTACTGTGTGCCTAAATAATGGTTCAGGTACGACCGAAACGTCGCTCCACACGTTTCAGTCTCCTACGTGATGGTTATTTGTGTACTAATCCATATTTCAGTATTACTGTACAAGATATACAAGGCATTAGGACATACAAAACTTAATATTAAGACATACAAATCATACAGCATCTCGGGCGAAGTGTAAATATTTTGCATTGTATGAACCTTCAGATTATTGTGAGGTCGATGACACTGACCTCTGGTGTACTTATGTACCTACCTTCCTAAAGTCTACCTACATGGAGGGTGTTCCGGGGGTCAACGCCCCCGCGGCCCGATCCATGACCAGGCCTCCCGGTGGATCAGGGCCTGATCAACCAGGCTGTACCTCTGTTTACCTATAATGTACCCAGACCTGTGTTAGTCTGGTGCGCGCATGAGCGCGCGCGCCAGATAAACTAAAAAAAAAAAAAATTCTTATCCTGCCGTCCCACGGCGGCGGAGGATAAATGGAACAAGATGTGGGGTGAGGGGAGTTGTGGGTGAGGGAGGTGGGGAGAGAGGGGAGGTAAAACATTGTTATCTGGTGTACAGAGTGACAAACACGCAGTGGGTAGCCGAGGACGCGAAGGGAGGGGAGAGAAAGGGGAAGGGGGTGAGATGAAGGGAGTAAAGGGGGAGGCTAGTTTTAGGGTCTCCAGGAATTGATTCAGGTGGTGCGGCCTTCATGGTAGCTGGTGGGGAGAGAGAGGGGGGGGAAGTGAAAGAGGGGAGGGTGCAATGAAGACTAGGGGAGAGGAAGAAGAGAGAAAAAAGATAAAAGGAATGGGAAGAAGAGGGACGAGATGAAGAAAGGGAGACAGAAGACTATGTAATGGGAGGAGAGAAGAGAGGAAAAGGAAAGTGAAGGCGAGGGAGAGAAAATATGGGAAAGGAGAATGGAAAGGATAGAAGAGGGAAGAGAAGAGAGAAAATGAGAAAATGAGAGAGAGATCTTCCCATTTCTGTCGCCACAAGGAAAGAATAGAAAAGAAGGTCAAGAATAAGGGAGGTAGAGAGTAAAAGCAGGAGCATAGGATGAAAAGGGAGGGAAGAGGGGAGGGGAAGAGATAGGGAAGGAAAACTGGAAAGGGAGACAAATTTAAGCTGGGTGATAAGACGGAGGGGAGTACAGAAGGGGGAGGGGGAAAAGAGGGAGAAGGTGAAGCAGGGGATATAGCGGGAGTAGATATAAAGGGAGAGTAAACGGGAGTAGATAAAGAGAGGCAATGGAAGCAGAGGGGAAGGGGTGAGGGGAGAGATTGTATCACATAACACTGATATACTGTGATAGCGTGTATCACTTCCCCTCCCCCCACACACGTAATATGTTTACCAGCTGATATCACAGTAGATATCCAGATAAGAACGAGAACACGAGACCAGTGAAGAGGCGGGTCCAGGAGCTATGAATTGACCCCCTGCAACCACAATTAGGTGAGTACACGGGAACGAAAACACCCCTCAAAAAAACACCCCTTCCCCCAAAAAAATTGCAATAAATCACCTTGATTTTTTTGTGTTATCCTGGAGGGTTATTTACACATATGTTAAACTATGTATGATAATTGTACTTATGTATACTTTGCAAACACTGGTGAAGCAAGGGAGACATGATCCCAACGTAGAAGATATTCAAAGAATTCAGTGGGATAATTTGAAAGGAAATGAGCGTTAACAGGGAAGCAGAGAGGGATGAAGAAGAAAATAAGTCGTAGGAATGTCAGGAAGTACTTTGTCAGGGGAAATATTTCTTCAAAAAGTGAGATAATCGGAAGCTCTTGGAGCAGGGAAAGTGTGGCTCTAGTACCGACCAGCGTAGAGGCGGGGACAGGAGCTGTGAATCGAACCCTGCAAATACAAATAGGCGAGTGCACACACCATTTCCCTATACGCACCCTTCCCATATACCTCATTCAACCCCCACCCACCTATCCAATCCAAAGACAACTATCACCCAGATAAACCCTCCCCTCCCCCACGTGCACCCCCCATATATCCTCCCCTCCCCCACGTGCACCCCCCATACATCCTCCCCTCCCCCACGGGCGCCCCCTTACATCCTCCCTCCCCACGTGCACCCCATACATCCTCCCCTCCCCCACGTGCACCCCCATACATCCTCCCTCCCCACGTGCACCCCCATACATCCTCCCTCCACCACGTGCACCCCCATACATCCTCCCTCCCCACGTGCACCCCCATACATCCTCCCTCCCCACGTGCACCCCCATACATCCTCCCTCCCCACGTGCACCCCATACATCCTCCCTTCCCCACGTGCACCCCCATACATCCTCCCTTCCCCACGTGCACCCCCCATACATCCTCCCTTCCCCACGTGCACCCCCATACATCCTCCCACTCCCCACGTGCACCCCCATACATCCTCCCTTCCCCACGTGCACCCCCATACATCCTCCCTCCCCCGTGCACCCCCATACATCCTCCCACTCCCCACGTGCACCCCCATACATCCTCCCTCCCCACGTGCACCCCCATACATCCTCCCACTCCCCACGTGCACCCCCATACATCCTCCCTCCACCACGTGCACCCCCATACATCCTCCCACTCCCCGCGCTCACACACAATATGCAAATACAGTATGAGGCTCCCTGCTGGACTCTACACAACCAGCAACAACACCGCCACTGCAAGCCTCTAAACCCACAACATCTCCTGGCGAATTTCACCCTACGACACTTCTGACCAACTTCAGAAATAATAATAATAATAATAAAATAATAATAATAATAATAATAATAATTAATAATAATATAAACAATAATAATCTAGCAGAGAGCCACCAAGAATAAGAATTATATCTTAAAGTCTTTGTAAAAGAAGTGAATTCAGTGAGCCTCGCAAGGCTCAAGACTGAGTCTTGAATTAAGTCTTTAAAATGACCAAACAGCATGTCAGTCTTGATCCAGAAAAATACTTTAATACTGACCAATCAGGAACAACATTTTTTATAAAATCATACATGAACACTAAGTCCCGTGTGTGTGTGTGTGTATATATATATATATATATATATATATATATATATATATATATATATATATATATATATATATATATATAATTAAAATCCTTAGCACTCCAGTCCTAAATCGAGCAGTGGTGTAACCAGTGTCAGTGTAGTGGGTACACCACTGGCCTCCTAGTTTTAAGGCAGGTCAGCTATGAATATGAATCCTGAAGGGGTGGCAGGTGAAGGGGTGGCAGGTGAAGGGGTAGCAGGTGGAGTGGAAGCCGGTGGTGGAGGGTGGCCGGTGGTGGAGGGTGGCCGGTGGTGGAGGGTGGCCGGTATTGGAGGGTGGCCGGTGGTGGATAGCGTGACACGTGATCACAAAAGGATCATCCTTGCCTACCAAGTCCCACTACCACTGCTGCTACCTACCAATATTGAAAAACAATGTACGTGGAGGGTCCCCCCCCCCCACTACTCATGGAACACACACATGACACGTCACGCTCACGTGTCGATAAGAGATAAAGAAATAAATTCCGTGGCGACAGACTGACGGAGAGAGGAACGTGTTAAGGAACGGACGGACGGACATGCGAAAGGACGGACTAGCGGATGGACGGACGGACGTTCTGATCTTGTCACAGGTGAGGCACCGTGCTAATTACCTCATTAACACCCGCCAGGTGGAACCACTCATAGTATGAGTGCCATAGTACGTGTGCCACCTTCCATAGTATGAGTGCCACCATAGTACGTATGCCACCTCCCATTATACGAGTGCCATAGTACGTGTGCCACATCCCGTTGTATGAGTGCTACCCCTAAGTATGAGTGCCGCCTTTCATAATATGAGTTCCACCTCTCATAGTGTATGTTCCACCTGTCATAGTGTATGTTCCACCTCTCATAGTGTATGTTCCACCTCTCATAGTTTATGTTCCACCTCTCATAGTTTATGTTCCACCTCTCATAGTTTATGTTCCACCTCTCATAGTTTATGTTCCACCTCTCATAGTTTATGTTCCATATCTCATAGTGTATGTTCCACCTCTCACAGTGTATGTTCCACCTCTCATAGTTTATGTTCCACCTCTCACAGTGTATGTTCCACCTCTCATAGTTTATGTTCCACCTCTCATAGTGTATGTTCCACCTCTCATAGTTTATGTTCCACCTCTCATAGTTTATGTTCCACCTCTCATAGTTTATGTTCCACCTCTCATAGTTTATGTTCCACCTCTCATACTTTATGTTCCACCTCTCACAGTGTATGTTCCACCTCTCATAGTTTATGTTCCACCTGTCATAGTGTATGTTCCACCTCTCATAGTGTATGTTCCACCTCTCATAGTTTATGTTCCACCTCTCATAGTTTATTTTCCACCTCTCATAGTTTATGTTCCACCTCTCATAGTTTATGTTCCACCTCTCATAGTTTATGTTCCACCTCTCATAGTTTATGTTCCACCTGTCATAGTGTATGTTCCACCTCTCATAGTTTATGTTCCACCTCTCATAGTTTATGTTCCACCTGTCATAGTGTATGTTCCACCTCTCATAGTTTATGTTCCACCTCTCATAGTTTATGTTCCACCTGTCATAGTTTATGTTCCACCTCTCATAGTTTATGTTCCACCTGTCATAGTGTAAGTTCCACCTCTCATAGTTTATGTTCCACCTCTCATAGTTTATGTTCCACCTCTCATAGTTTATGTTCCACCTGTCATAGTGTATGTTCCACCTCTCATAGTTTATGTTCCACCTCTCATAGTTTATGTTCCACCTGTCATAGTTTATGTTCCACCTCTCATAGTTTATGTTCCACCTGTCATAGTGTATGTTCCACCTCTCATAGTTTATGTTCCACCTCTCATAGTTTATGTTCCACCTCTCATAGTTTATGTTCCACCTCTCATAGTTTATGTTCCACCTGTCATAGTGTATGTTCCACCTCTCATAGTTTATGTTCCACCTCTCATAGTTTATGTTCCACCTGTCATAGTTTATGTTCCACCTCTCATAGTTTATGTTCCACCTGTCATAGTGTATGTTCCACCTCTCATAGTTTATGTTCCACCTCTCATAGTTTATGTTCCACCTCTCATAGTTTATGTTCCACCTGTCATAGTGTATGTTCCACCTCTCATAGTTTATGTTCCACCTCTCATAGTTTATGTTCCACCTGTCATAGTTTATGTTCCACCTCTCATAGTTTATGTTCCACCTGTCATAGTGTATGTTCCACCTCTCATAGTTTATGTTCCACCTCTCATAGTTTATGTTCCACCTCTCATAGTTTATGTTCCACCTGTCATAGTGTATGTTCCACCTGTCATAGTGTATGTTCCACCTCTCATAGTGTATGTTCCACCTCTCATAGTTTATGTTCCACCTCTCATAGTTTATGTTCCACCTCTCATTATGTATGTTCCACCTCTCATAGTGTATGTTCCACCTCTCATAGTGTATGTTCCACCTCTCATAGTTTATATTCCACCTCTCATAGTGTATGTTCCACCTCTCATAGTGTATGTTCCACCTCTCATAGTTTATGTTCCACCTCTCACAGTGTATGTTCCACCTCTCACAGTGTATGTTCCACCTCTCATAGTTTATGTTCCACCTCTCATAGTTTATGTTCCACCTCTCATAGTTTATCCTCCACCTCTCATAGTTTATGTTCCACCTCTCATAGTGTATGTTCCACCTCTCATAGTGTATGTTCCACCTCTCATAGTTTATGTTCCACCTCTCATAGTGTATGTTCCACCTCTCATAGTGTATGTTCCACCTCTCATAGTTTATGTTCCACCTCTCATAGCTTATGTTCCGCCTCTCATAGTGTATGTTCCGCCTCTCATAGTGTATGTTCCACCTCTCATAGTGTATGTTCCACCTCTCATAGTGTATGTTCCACCTCTCATAGTTTATGTTCCACCTCTCATAGTATATGTTCCACCTCTCATAGTTTATGTTCCACCTCTCATAGTGTATGTTCCAACTCTCATAGTTTATGTTACACCTATCACAGTGTATGTTCCACCTCTCATAGTTTATGTTCCACCTCTCATAGTTTAGGTTCCACCTCTCATAGTGTATGTTCCACCTCTCATAGTTTATGTTCCACCTCTCACAGTGTATGTTCCACCTCTCATAGTTCATGTTCCACCTATCACAGTTTATGTTCCACCTCTCATAGTTTATGTTCCACCTCTCATAGTTTATGTTCCACCTCTCATAGTTTATGTTCCACTTCTCACAGTGTATGTTCCACCTCTCATAGTTTATGTTCCACCTTTCATAGTTTATGTTCCACCTCTCATAGTTTATGTTCCACCTCTCATAGTTTATGTTCCACCTCTCATAGTTTATGTTCCACCTCTCATAGTGTATGTTCTACCTCTCACAGTGCATGTTCCACCTCTCATAGTTTATGTTCCACCTCTCATAGTTTATGTTCCACCTCTCATAGTTTATGTTCCACCTCTCATAGTTTATGTCCCACCTCTCATAGTTTATGTCCCACCTCTCATAGTTTATGTCCCACCTCTCACAGTGTATGTTCCACCTCTCACAGTGTATGTTCCACCTCTCATAGTTTATGTTCCACCTCTCATAGTTTATGTTCCACCTCTCATAGTGTATGTTCCACCTCTCACAGTGCATGTTCCACCTCTCATAGTGTATGTTCCACCTCTCACAGTGCATGTTCCACCTCTCATAGCATGAGTGCCATCCAGATAATGGCTGAAACTGGTGCCATTTGAATTAAATAGGCAATGGGTGCCATCAAAGAGCCAACAATTAGGTTGTGGCACCCTAGCGTGACCAGTGTAGTGCCGCAGTCACTGCTACGTGGCACCTACGCATACACACACACACGCACGCAAGAGGTAAGGGTATAGTGTTAGTAGGCATTTTTTAAATCTAACGAACACTAAACCTGGCAGATCACTCAGCACTCTTGACAATCAAGAAGATAAACAAATAAAAGCTACCAGAAACACAACATTTAAACGACTATCCCACTATTGCCTGAGGTCCCTACAGGCACCCGGTAATTACAACAGCCATAGCCTCGACATCTGCCCATTCACTTCCAGGGCACCAAGAGAACGTTACATTCTTGTGTTAAGAGTGGAGACAAGCGGGAATGTGGCTGGAAGAGAAGGAGGGGGATGGGGTAGTTGTTAATGAGGTGGGGAGATAGAGAGGAGAGGGGAGGCAGAGTGAGAGTTAAGAGATAAAGGGAAGCAAAGGGGTAGGGGAGGGAGGGAGGGAGTTTATTTAGTTACAGGTACACATAACTAAAGTTACATTATCATACATAGCAGCTTATGTGTAGGTTACCCAGGATAACCACCCCAAAAAAAGGGAAAAAGGGTCAACCGGCACTGGAATACACAAGGGGGAGACAATAATCAGTGTTTCAACACAGCAAATCATTGAAGTGTGTTTGGTTCACACTCTTCCAGTTCATTTGTAAATCTCACTCACCAAACACCCCGGCATCCTCTTGATTCTGTTCCGGAAACAATGAGAGGGAATGGAAAAAGGGAGGAGGGAGAGTAAGGGGCAGGGAAGGAAGGGAGAGAGAGAGAGAGAGTAATGCACTTGTAACTGTACACACAGAGACTATCTGTTCAGAAAAACTATCTAGATTAAGAACTATTAATTAAGGACTATCGTATATTATCTGCTTTATGAGACAAAGACAGAAAAGCAGGAGAGGGAGAGAAGAAGAGAGGGGTGGAAGAGAAGGAGAAGAAAGGTGAAGGAAGAGGAGGAGAAGAAGAAAGGGAGGGGAGGAAAAGGAGAGAGGAAGAGGAGAGAGGAAGAAAGGGAGGGGAAGAAGAGGAGAGAGGAAGAAAGGGAGGGGAAGAAGAGGAGAGAGGAAGAAAGGGAGGGGGAGGGAGAAAGGGAGGAGGTGGAAGAGAGGAAGAAAGGGAAGGGGTGGAAGAGAGGAAGAAAGGGAGGGGAAAGAAGAGGTCAGTACGTCAAGTAACCCCCCAAAAAACAGATGTTCTGACGCTACACATGTTTTGTTATTTCTTTCAAAAACAAGTTTACAATGAAAGATGAAAGACATCTATGATAGCTTTCTTAAGTTGGATTCTGGAGCAGCGTTTCTGAGAGATCAAGTCGGATTCTTGAGCAGCGTTTCTGAGAGATCAGTCGGATTCTTGAGCAGCGTTTCTGAGAGATCAAGTCGGATTCTTGAGCAGCGTTTCTGAGAGATCAAGTCGGATTCTTGAGCAGCGTTTCTGAGAGATCAGTCGGATTCTTGAGCAGCGTTTCTGAGAGATCAGTCGGATTCTTGAGCAGCGTTTCTGAGAGATCAGTCGGATTCCTGGATGGCGTTTTGTACCAAAAAATAAAACAATATTTTAAACAACAAACTATTTCTTTCTGCAGTATAACAAAACGTAGTTTTACGTGTAATAAAATATTGTCAAGCACAAAGAGAGTCAGTAGCATGCGGAGCATCTCGAGCAGCGGAACTTACGGTACACTTAGGAACGCTCCAGCAGCGGAACTTACGGTACACTTAGGAACGCTCCAGCCGCGGAACTTACGGTACACTTAGGAACGCTCCAGCAGCGGAACTTACGGTACACTTAGGAACGCTCCAGCCGCGGAACTTACGGTACACTTAGGAACGCTCCAGCAGCGGAACTTACGGTACACTTAGGAACGCTCCAGCAGCGGAACTTACGGTACACTTAGGAACGCTCCAGCAGCTGAACTTACGGTACACTTAGGAACGCTCCAGCAGCGGAACTTACGGTACACTTAGGAACGCTCCAGCAGCGGAACTTACGGTACACTTAGGAACGCTCCAGCAGCTGAACTTACGGTACACTTAGGAACGCTTGAACAGCGGAACTTACGGTACACTTAGGAACGCTCGAGTAGCGGAACTTACGGTACACTTAGGAACGCTCAGCAGCGGAACTTACGGTACACTTAGGAACGCTCAGCAGCGGAACTTACGGTACACTTAGGAACGCTCCAGCAGCGGAACTTACGGTACACTTAGGAACGCTCCAGCAGCGGAACTTACGGTACACTTAGGAACGCTTGAACAGCGGAACTTACGGTACACTTAGGAACGCTCGAGTAGCGGAACTTACGGTACACTTAGGAACGCTCCAGCAGCGGAACTTACGGTACACTTAGGAACTCTCCAGCAGCGGAACTTACGGTACACTTAGGAACGCTATAGCAGCGGAACTTACGGTACACTTAGGAACGCTTGAGGAGCGGAACTTGCGGTACACTTAGGAACGCTTGAGGAGCGGAACTTGCGGTACACTTAGGAACGTTCCAGCAGCGGAACTTACGGTACACTTAGGAACGCTTGAGGAGCGGAACTTGCGGTACACTTAGGAACGCTCCAGCAGCGGAACTTACGGTACACTTAGGAACGCTTGAGCAGCGGAACTTACGGTACACTTAGGAACGCTCGAGCAGCGGAACTTACGGTACACTTAGGAACGCTCGAGCAGCGGAACTTACGGTACACTTAGGAACGCTCCAGCAGCGGAACTTACGGTACACTTAGGAACGCTCAGCAGCGGAACTTACGGTACACTTAGGAACGCTCGAGGAGCGGAACTCGGTACACTTAGGAACGCTCAGAGCGGAACTTACGGTACACTAGGAACGCTCAGCAGCGGAACTTACGGTACACTTAGGAACGCTCGAGGAGCGGAACTTACGGTACACTTAGGAACGCTCGAGTGGCGGAACTTACGGTACACTAGGAACGCTCGAGGCGGAACTTACGGTACCTAGGAACGCTCGAGCAGCGGAACTTAGGTACACTTAGGAACGCTCGAGCAGCGGAACTTACGGTACACTTAGGAACGCTCGAGCAGCGGAACTTACGGTACACTTAGGAACGCTCGAGTAGCGGAACTTAATGTACACTTAGGAACGCTCGAGCAGCGGAACTTACGGTACACTTAGGAATGCTCGAGCAGCGGAACTTACGGTACACTTAGGAACGCTCGAGTAGCGGAACTTACGGTACACTTAGGAACGCTCGAGCAGCGGAACTTACGGTACACTTAGGAACGCTCGAGCAGCGGAACTTGCGGTACACTTAGGATCAGGGGGTGATAAACTCTCAGGTCTGAATCTAAGTTAAAAACATTCCGTGTCAGCCATACCTTTGTGTTTAGGCTGGAGTGCGTGCAGCCAGCAGTAACAGCCTGGCAAGCCTGCCCATCAACCAACAGGTCTGGTCTGAAACCGATGTTGAGGACCCCTGGGAACATCAGCAGGTAGACAGCAGAGAGGTAGATTGGAGTCAGCATAAAAAAAGGTAGCGTTAGGTCCCCTTTTGTAGCTATGGCCCTGGTGACCTATTCTTGACATACCTGTGACCAGCTTCAAGGGTATCTCAGGTCACCCCATCCCAACCCCACTAACCCATTCTCATCATTCTGGTTCTATTTCCAGAGCGTTTTACAAATGGGAGAGTGAGGTCAGGTCAGGTTAAACTGCTTAGCCTTGTAAATTACAATCCTGGTCACGAAGGTTTATACACTGCATTATAGTCATGAGTCGACTCTCAGATTTACATTGATTTTTACATTCGCGATTTACAAGTGGCTGAGTTAGGCAATGTTATGGTACAAGTTATTTTTATCTGTGACCTGCCAGGTTTATTTTATACACGATAAACACACCAAGAGGGAACGCAGTAAGTGTAAATGGACCAAGACTCTTAACATCCACTCTTCGTACATAAGAGTTACCCTGGATGTCTTCAGGAGAGGAATTTGGTAAGGGCCTCAACCCTGTTCATGATTAGCCGGGCTATGGTGCATGTGTTGGATTGCGGATGGCCAGCGCGAACAGCCTGGTCGATCACGCCATCAGGAACGGTTTAGGACTCGGCCGCAGCGACACATTAAATCAGGGAACGGGTGGGTTTTCAACCCACGGCAAGTGAGTTGCTGAACTCCCACCATCACAACACACTACTACCACCACCACTACTACCACCATCACTACTACTACCACCATCACTACTACCACCACCACTACTACCACCACCACTACTACCACCATCACTACTACTACCACCATCACTACTACCACCACCACTACTACCACCACCACTACTACT